>JACCPG010001528.1:0-88773 GCA_016069955.1 Drepana arcuata
TATTGTTGGCAACACCAACAAAAATACCATATAAGGTTTTTTGGTCTTGGCAACATTGTCATAAAAAGCGTCCTTCCGTTCTCCTCGGTGTGTGCGGTCGTACAAACAGTAACATTAATTATATTAATTGTAACAGTTTTCCTAGTGCCTATGTGATATAACTGTGTTGTGTGTGATTATCAGCAATAAACTGTGCCCCTCAAGCTAAGGCCTTTTCACTGTCTGAGAAGATAACCAGCCCCTAGCTATCCCCCAGAGCAGCACATCTAGCTCTGTTCATTGGTCCTTCTACCCGCGATTTCTTCGTCAGCCGGACAACGAGTGCTTGGGCTTGGACAAAGGCGCAGCGATCTCATTGCAAACTGCACGCAGCGCAATTCCACTGTGTGGCGTCTCATCCACACTGCAAGGGACAACACATCACTGCGACGACGGCACTACAATACAATACTAGGACTACAAGGCCTAAGTACTTAAAAGGGACTGTCTACTACTGCAAGCGACGCGCAGAGGCAATTTCGGCTGCAAAACGACAAAACGGCTGCAATTTTCTTTTGGTTGGCCCGCGATACCCCTTCGGTGCTAGCTACAGCCGTTCAACGAAAGCCGCAACCTATTTTAAGGACCTATCAAGAGTGAGAGTACGATTCCAATATTCAAGATTTAAATAAACTTTATAAGAGATTCATCAAGCCCTACAAAAATTCATTCAACTCAACATTGAAAAAGCTAATTTCAAGCATCCACCATATTTCAATCATCAATCAAGATCGGCCATTTTGTCGCGTCTTCTCTTCGTGGAAGCAAGCAAGACGATTGAAGGCTCAAAGTTCCCGCGCATTCAAGAGCGTCATCAAGCCGAACAAGAAGCGGCGTTACGTTGGCTGCGCGGCAAGGGTCGTCCAATCACAGCGCGGTATGGTCGTATGACGTCGAAACTACAGGTTTTTTTATCCAATAGTATTACTTTATGGGTGAACATTGTATTTTAGTCTATGCAAAATCTATTGTCTATCAAGCTCGATTTTAAGCTTGATTGAAAGCGTGATTGACTGAATGATTGAAACATTTTTCTGTGTGTGGAAGCCATTTTGTTTTACTTGTCTGTTCGTGGTGTTGATGTTGAGCGATTTTATTTGTAAAATTCTCGGACTTGTGCAAGTTAAATTATACTTTGTGCGATAATAACGATAGGTGATAGTTCGCTATGGCTGCTGCTGAAATAAAAGAACTCCGCAGCAATCGTGGTTATGTGAAGGCGTCCATCACAAGGCTATGCGGGTCTTGTAGCGACTCGGACGTCGCAACCATGTTGCTACCTAACCTGAAAGTTAAAAAGGCAAAATTGGAGTCTCTTTACACGGAGTACGAAAACTACAACAAAAAGATATTCTTTCTTTCTGAGTCCTCAGACGATGAGGACTTTTCAGCAGTTGAGACCAAGTATTTCAACGCCTTAGCCAAGTTGCAAGACGCAATCCAACTGAAAACGGCAAAGCATAATGCTAACGATGATATACCTGAGAGCTCAGAATACAGAAAGAACCAGAAGCCGTTAACGCGCCCAATACTGAAGCGTCAAAAACTACTCTAAAATAGAGTAGTTTTACGCGAACGCGACTAGTCACTCGTCGCGCGTGACGTGCTTCACCGCTGCAAGATTTAATTAAATTATGCCTTCCTGTGTCGTCCCAACGTGTAAAAATTCAGCTGGGCTAAAAAAAAAACAAGATGGGATCACATTTCATACGTAAGTAGTGCATTTAGATGTTTTGTTAATTGATAATTGAATAAATTGTTCGGTCTATTATTGTCGTAAATAGTGTTGCCAAATATTGAGAGTTGCAATTTTCCCTAGAATGCAAACTTTTATTAGTTATTATATAATTATATGATAACTAGTAAAATATGCGCCAAGGCACTCATTAGGGGAGGCCTATGTCCAGCAGTGGACTATTATAAGGCTGATGATGATATATTTTTTTTAAATCTACTTAACAGCTTACAAATATTTATACAGGGTTAATCACTTAGTCAGCGTGCTTTTAGGGGTATATTCTGTCTGTACATCAAAACAAACAACTTTTGTTCTGCTACTTTTGTTCATTCATTTCGTTCATCAATGCCTCTTTTGCTGGCCGCTGCAGTAGTACTAATAACTAATAACCCTGTTTATGTTTAAAATTAGTAGGTAGTAATAATATTTTTAATTATGTACCTATGTTTGGGTTTGTAGCAATCCGATCAGTATGTGGATTTCATTAAAAGTGTGTGTGTAATAGTATATCTGACCTAAACATTTACCCCAAAACGGGTAAGTAATGTCTGAGCTAGCAACATTACGCGGGTGGAGGTGAGACGGGTGCGGGGCGCAAGTTATGATTTTTGGACACAGCGCGCGGCTTGTAATTAGAGCTCAACGCGGCTTCTGGTTCTTTCTGTATTCTGAGCCTGAGAGTCACTCTCGTACTAAATTGCCTACCATACAAATGTCTTGTTTTCAAGGTGAGTACTCAGAGTATCAACCTTTCATTTCGCTTTTCGATTCACTGATACACAAGGACAAACATTTAGATTCCTTACAGAAATTATACTATTTGCGGTCTTACTTAAAAGGTGAGCCTTACGATCTCATAAAGAACTTGCCCCTAACTAATGACAGCTATATAAAAGCAAAGCAATTATTAAATGACAGGTATAACAATAAATACAAAATTCAAAATGAACATATTGCACAGTTGTTAGATCTTTCACCTTTATCGAAGTCTACTTCTGCAAATATTCGTAGTTTTGTTTCGAGTACAAAACAAATTCTAGCGGCCATTGAAAATCTTAACGATGATGTTAAATATTGGGATCCAATTATTTTATGTATACTCACTCGCAAATTAGATACGTACACTGCAAGAGCCTATCAATTGGAGCGCGACGATAATATGGAGCCACAGGTTAAGGACTTCATCGAGTTCCTAGAGAAGAGGGCCCTCGCTATGGAGAATGCGGAGCCCACAACTTCCAAGGGCAGCAAGGTGGTGGTGAATGTAGCGGCACAGAAGACTTCTGCGACTGCCTGCTTACACTGTAAGTCTACCACACACAAGTTATTTAATTGCAAATCTTTTAAATTACTTTCTGCTCTGGAGCGATTAAACTTCACAAAGGCTCAAAGTTTGTGTCAAGTTTGTTTAAACAAACATAATGGAAAATGTAGATTCCATTTCAAATGTGATCAGTGCAAGAAACCTCATAATTCACTGATTCACTACGATGAAACCAATTACCTGTCAGTTTGTTGTCCGGAGAACAAGCAAATTCTAATATTTTACTCCCTACAGCACAAGTTAAGTTACTGACCAAGGATAAAAAGGTAATATTAGCGAAGGCGATTCTAGACACAGGTTCTCAGGCATCCCTGGCAACAGATAGTTTAATTAAACGATTAGGGTTGACCCCAACACCCAAGAATACAAATATAATTGGTGTTGGCAATTCGCAGAGCTGTGCCAAATATTGTATTCCTTTGCAGATACAATCAACAACTTCCTCATATAAGACAACAATTAACTTCCATGTTGTCCAGCAAATAACTTGCAAATTGCCACAAAATGAAATAGATATTTCTAAAATTAATTTACCTAAAGGCATAGTGTTGGCTGACAAGAACTTTCATGACCCATCCAATATTGATCTATTAATCGGTGCTGAGGATGTTCTTTCAGATTCTGCTGCCATCTCAGCCGGACATAGAGTTGCAGTCAAATAATTTAGTCAACACCAAGCTTGGATATGTCATCGGGGGCACAATTTTGCAACAACAGGTACCTGACAATAAGGTAACATTATTCTGCTCAACGGATCTGGAGTTAGAAACCACAGGGGGCACATGTTGGTCAGCTTCCTGGAAAGTCAAAAGCTTTGGCTAATGAATTCGTTCTTTAAGAAAGGGCCTCACAGGAAGTGGACTTGGAGAAGCCCCGACGGCAAGACGCGAAATGAGATCGATTTTATCATGACGAATACAAAGCATATATTCAGGGATGTCTCAGTGATCAACAGGTTTAACACAGGTAGTGATCACCGACTTGTTCGAGGCACCCTGAATATACGTCATAAGCTGGAGAGAGTCAAAATGGTTAGATCTGTTTTGCGTCCAACACAGCTCCAGGTCGAAAGCGGCGCCGAAAGATTCGAGCTTGAACTAAAGAATCGATTCGATTTGTTGGAAACCACCGACGATGTTGATAAGGAGGCTGACCAGTTAGTGAGGACGATTCGGGATGTGGGAGCAGCGTGTTTCCCAAAGCGGCGAAGTGTACAGAAGTCTAAACTCTCTAGCGAGACTCTGGAACTCATGAAGCGGCGACGAGAAATGGCGTCTGTCTGTCAGACTGTTTCGTTAGGTGAAAAAGAGCTCTCCAAGAAGGTGAGAAAGCTGATAAGGCGAGATCTCCGTTGCTCCAATACCCAGACAATTATGGAAGCAATAGAGCGCAACCGGGGATCAAAAGTCTTTATGCAGCAACTTGGAAGAAGCAACCTAACGAAACTAAAAAATGCAGATGGACAAACCGTCTCCTCTAAGCCAGAAATACTTACCGAGATCGAGAGTTTCTACGGACAGCTGTATGCTTCTCATGCTCCACAGCCTCTTCCCAACCCAAATGACATCAGAGCCTCACTAACACGCCACTATACTGAAGATATCCCGGACGTCGATATAAGCGAGATTAGGATCGCCCTGGGGCAGCTTAAGAACAACAAAGCTCCAGGTGAAGACGGAATTACTACAGAGCTTCTCAAAGCTGGAGGCTTACCTGTACTCAGACAGCTGAAGAGACTTTTCAATTCCGTCATTCACAATGGCACTACACCGGAGGCTTGGAACAGAAGCGTGATGGTATTATTCTTCAAGAAAGGTGATAAGGCCCTACTGAAGAACTATCGACCAATATCGCTTCTGAGCCACATATACAAGCTGTTCTCCAGGGTGATCACGAATCGTCTTGCGGTAAAACTCGACGAGTTTCAGCCCCCGGAGCAGGCTGGGTTTCGTAAAGGCTACAGTACCATAGACCACATCCACACAGTAAGGCAGATCATACAAAAGTCAGAGGAGTATAATCAGCCCCTGTGTCTTGCGTTTGTGGACTATGAGAAAGCCTTCGACTCTGTCGAAACTTGGGCTGTTCTGGAATCTCTGCAACGTTGCCGTATCGATTGGCGATACATAGAGGTGTTGAAATGCTTATATAGGTCCGCAACCATGTCCGTCCAGATCCAAGAATGTCAGACAGAGCCCATCCAGCTGCAAAGAGGAGTCAGACAAGGGGATGTTATATCCCCGAAACTGTTTTCCAATGCGCTCAAGGATATTTTTAAGTTACTGGACTGGAGCGGACATGGCATAAACATCAACGGCATATACATTTCTCACCTCCGTTTTGCCGACGACATAGTTATATTGGCACAGTCGCTGCAGGGATTGACTGACATGCTAAATAGTCTCAATGCTGCTTCCCGTCGAGTGGGCCTCGGAATGAATTTGGACAAGACCAAGGTTATGTTCAACAGTCATGTCATTCCGAGACCAGTTATCGTCGGGGGCGCCACACTCGAAGTTGTGCCTGAGTATGTGTATCTTGGTCAGACTATACAACTCGGTAGAAATAACTTTGAGAAAGAGGCTAATAGGCGAATACAGTTGGGCTGGGCTGCTTTCGGAAAACTTCGGCATATCTTGTCGTCAGCCATCCCTCAGTGCCTAAAGACGAAAGTCTTCAACCAGTGCGTCCTACCAGTTCTAACCTACGGAGCCGAAACGTGGACCTTGACTGCGGGACTAATCCACAAATTCAGGGTCGCTCAGCGAGCTATGGAGAGAGCAATGCTAGGGGTTTCTTTGAAGGATAAAATCCGAAATAACATTATCCGACAAAGAACGAGAGTCACCGACGTTGCTCAAAGAATTAGCTCGCTGAAGTGGCGTTGGGCTGGCCACGTCTGTCGCAGGACAGATGAACGGTGGAGCAGACGAGTCCTCGAATGGAGACCACGGACGGGAAAACGTAGTGTAGGGCGTCCTGAGGCACGGTGGACGGACGACCTTAAGAGGGTCGCTGGCGGCGGATGGATGAGGAGGGCCGAAGACAGAGTATGGTGGCGCGCCATGGAAGAGGCCTATGTCCAACAGTGGACTGCTGTGGGCTGATGATGATTCTGTTCAACATGTGACAATACCATCAACGATGAAATTAAAAACTTTTTTGAGGTGGAGAAGGTCCCTCAGGCATACTGTGAAGGCCTGAGTGAGCATGATCTAGCTGAAGATATTTTCCAAAAATCTGTCAAATTAAATAATAATAAATTTCAAGTTGATATACCTCTAAAAGTACCTATTTACGAAGTTAACAGTCATCTAGGCAATTCTTTTGATAGGGCATTGCACAGGTTTTTAAGCTTAGAAAAGCGTCTTCACAAAAATCCCCTTCTTTTAACAGAATATGAAAAATTCATTCAGCAATATGTTGAGCTAGGTCATGGTCAATTCGGGCGGGGGATGAGCTAGAACCCCCTAGGGGCGCCCGCAAGGGGTCCTAGTAAGGGTGCTAGCTCATCACCTACTTTGTTCACTTTTTCCGAGTGAGCAATTTGGCGTTGGTCTTGGGAGTAGCGCAGGTCACGTAGATCCCCAAGGCAAGTCCGGTGCACTATCCTGCTAGAGGTTGCCGCCTGCTATTGGTCTGGTTCCTTCAGAAACAGACGTAACTGAAAGCTCCGGGCGCTCTCCACTTTCCCACCTTTCCCCCAAAATCCTTGAATCCTTCCCTGTCCTTGCTCCCTTGCCCTCCCATTCTGGGAGAGTTTGGGAGTACACACTCTTCACAAAAGTGCACACACACAGACTCAGATACACTCTTCATTCGTTTTACACAAACAAAATAACAGTTGGTCACTCTACAGCACACAACAGATACACTTAACATGCAAATACCACACCACACTTACAAGCAGATACTCACCCCCAATCCTACGGTCTAGCGTGCCTATGGGATGTATGGCTGGGGGGGAACAATACCCAGTCCCAAGCGCGGAGGAGGGAGAGGGGACCTCACCCCTTCAAAAAGGAAAGAATATAATGGATTCGGCTAAAACAGGTAATAGTCCCCAGGCGGGTGAATCCCGCACGGAGTCTTCGGACTCCGTCTGCCCCTCAGTATCTGGGGGGGGCAACCAATCCATCGGAGGTCAGGCGACCCCTGGCCCCCGTGAACGACGACCATCAGCACACACAACGGACACCACGAAGACTGCAAGCGACTTGGATTTGTCGACTGGGGCGCGCGCACCGCAGGGGTGCGGCGTCGGAGAAGGGAGGGAGCTGCGCGTACGACTCACGCGCACTCCAATTACGGACCTGGCACGTACACCGGACATGAGTACGGACGAGGACGAGGAGGAGTACGAGGAGGAGACTGACAACGGCAGCCGTTCGTCCAGCCCATCTTCGGGAGAGGAGCTCTTGGAGATGCTGGAGGAGCTGGTGCCGATGTCACCAAGAAAGAAGAAGGGCACCAAGGCTGCGGCGGCGCGGGACCACCGTGTCTCCTCGTTACCGCAGCGTGACGAGTTTGGCCGCTTTCTGCCGCGCGGCTCAACGACGCCTGTACCAGCTCCGAAGAAGGGTGGCAAACGTCCCTCGGAGTCATCCCCACCCGAGGAAAGCCCCAAGACGAAAGGGAGTCGACTGGAGGAGGCTGTGCGACAGGCTGAGGAGGCTCGCAAAAGCCAGCCTGAACTAGAAGAGGCAATGAGGCTGAGGCAGCCGTCGACGGCGGCTCTCAGCAGTCGGGTTATGCAGGATGCTGACCTGATTGCTGAGGTGGTCGCCAAGTCGTCGAACTTGAAGGGCACCTGCCACCGTGCCCTGAAAGAAGCCGCGGCCTCCATAAAAGAGGCGGCCCGCATAATTGCGAGGAATTCGGCGACCGACGAGGTGAAGAAGGTGCACGCGGAGAACGAGACTCTGCGTGCACAACTCGATCATCTAAGGCGGGAGATGATCGACATGCGATCGGAGCTGCTGCAAGCGAGGGCGAGGCCGCCGCCGCCTCCTCCCCCCACAGCCACCGCAGCACCACCACCGACGCCGCCGTTCAACGAGGCGGCCATACTGGAGGCCATCGAGAGGCGCTTCGAGGCCTTGGAGAGGCGCATCTGCCCACCTGCGGCTGCCGCCGGGGCATCTGCCCCGCAGCGGTCTGGGGAGGGGCCTTCTGCGCCTCCTACAGTGGTACAAGGCCGAGAGGGCAAGAAGGCGAAGAAGAAGAAGGGCGCCAGTCGGGCCGTCCCGGTCGCAGACCTGCCGGCCGTGACACCGGGCGGTCCCCAGGAGACTGCACCGAGCGCGCCGCCCACATGGGCTAAAGTGGCGGCGGGCAAGGCGAAGACGCCAAAGAAGACGGCCTCGAAGAAGAAGAAAAAGAGGACAAAACAGGCGAAAAACAAGGCCTCCGCGGCGAAGTTGCATGTGCCACAGACGGCTGCAGTGATGTACACGCTGCAGCCGGAGGAGAAGGAAAAGGGGAGGACCTACGCCTCGGTGATGAACGAGGCCAAGGCGAAAATTGACCTCGCGGCCCTAGACATCTATGCCCTGCGCTTCCGAGTGGCGGCGACAGGTGCTCGGATCCTGGAGCTGCCGGGGGCCGGCAGCGAGGCAAAGGCGGAGGCTCTCGCAGAGCGGATGCGGCAGGAGTTGGGTCCCGGGGTGCGCATCTCCACGCCCACTAAGTGCGCGGAGCTGCGCATCACGGGCTTAGACGACTCATCGTCAGCCGCAGGGGTGGCCGCTGCGATAGCCCGGGCTACGGACTGCCCGGAGGCAGCCATACGGGTGGGCGAGATTCGGTTCGCCAGGGGTCGAGGTGCGGTGTGGGTGCGTTGCCCCATTGCCGCAGCCAAAGCCCTGGCGGAGAAGGGGCAGGTGATGGTGGGCTGGGTTTGTGCGAGGGCTGTCCTATTGCAGCCTAAGCCGGCCCGGTGCTACCGTTGCCTCAGGCCCGGACACATGGCCCCGCAGTGCACGTCGGAGGTGGACCGCAGCGCCCTGTGCTTCCGGTGTTCACAGCCGGGACACAGGGCGGGGCAGTGCGCCGCCGCGCCGCGCTGTGGAGTCTGTGCCGAGACGAAGCGGCCAGCCGACCACATGGTTGGCAGCAAGGCCTGCAAGCCCGGGCCGCGGCCCAAGCTTGCAGGCGGAAAGGGCCGCAGGGGGCGGGCTGAGCTCGCTCATGCCTGCCTCCACAAGAGGGCAGCGGTGACGGGACGGGGGTCCCGTTGCTGCGTAATGCCCTCCAGGTGAGGGGTGCGTTGAGTGTTCACGCACCCCACCTTCGGTGGAGTTACCACCGCGCAGCGGCCACAGGCCATCGCTGGGGGGGTCGCGGTGCGTGCAAAAGCGAGCTCGCGGCCTCCTATCTTAAGGCGATGAGAAGACACTCCGTGGGTTTTTAGTCAGTAGGAGTCTGACACTCCCCGCCGCTGTCCCCCGACGGCGGCGGAAGTCCAATGCAGGATTTTCCCACGTCAAAAAAAAAAAAAAAAAAAAGGTCATGGTCAATTCATTGATTTTCAGAGTTATGATCTTGAGCAAGACCCTGTATATTTTCTACCTCACCATGCGGTGGTCAACGAGTCTAGCAAGACCACTCGCACTAGGGTCGTTTTTGACGCATCCATGAAAACAAATCAATTGATATAATACTTTTGTATCGAATAGGTGACTTTACTTTCTCAACCGATATTCAAAAAATGTTTAGAAATGTATTAGTTAATCCAGAACATGCAGGTCTTCAAAACATTCTATGGCGTAGCCACCCTAGTGATACGATACAATGCATACGCTTGAACACTGTAACATATGGTATGAAGAGTAGCAGTTTCCTGGCTACAAGATGCTTGCTTGAACTAACCCATAGGTATAGTACTGACTACCCCCTTGCCTCATTTATTCTGAACAACTGTACGTACATCGATGATATTTTATTTTCAACATCTGACAAATTGGAATTACTGGAGGCCAAAAGTCAACTAAAGGCTATTTTACAGAACGGTGGGTTTCATACACACAAGTGGGCATCCAATTCACCAGACATTTTGTCTAATACTCCATATGGTGAACAGCAATTTAATGAGTTAGAGCTACAAAAAGATAGTTGCACAATGAAAGCGCTAGGGTTGCATGTTGACATAAAGAATGATTGTTTTACTATGTCCTGTCCAAACAATTTTGAAAACGATATGGTAACAAAAAGATCAATTTTAAGCTACTCGCCCGTGTTTGCTGGCCTGGCGGAAGCGGCGGTGAAAAGTACAAAATTTCACCTCAAAAGAATTTTGCAAAAACTAGTTCTTACTTACGAACAATTAAATACTATCTTAGTTCAGATAGAGGGCATTCTTAATTCGAGACCTCTTGTACCTATGTCCTCCGACATCAACGATTTCAGTTATTTGACCCCTGGTCATTTCTTAACAGGTAGTGCCATCATGTCTTACCCTGAAAAAGATATTTCTGACTTACCTACTAACAGACTAAAGTTTTGGAAAGTTTGTGAACATGCAAAACAATGTTTCTGGCTCATATGGCATAAATACTATTTAAACTCATTGCAATGTAGAGCAAAATGGCAATCAAGCGTACCTAATGTGACTAAGGGTATGTTGGTTATTCTTAGAGAACCGAATTGTCCACCATTGCATTGGCCATTGGCTAGAGTCACGAAAGTCTTTCCAGGCAAAGATGGGAAGGTTAGAGCGATAGAAGTTACTGCTCCTAGTGGAAAAACTTATATGCGCTCCTTGTCAGGTATCTGTGTTCTACCAATAGATGATAATTTAGCATAAAGTACTTTGCACAAGTCCATAATTAATTTAGGTAGGTACTATGTTGTCTAGTGATAAGATGATCACAGAAGTTCCTTATAGAAATAAGTATTTAGCTAATAAGTATAAGCTTGCTAATTTTAAGCAGTTGTTTGTAACAAATGTTTTTATATATTTTTTGTGTGTTTCCTTCAATTTAACTAGGTGGCTAGGTGCATACATAGTTATAATTTTATTAAGTTACAAAATTTGTTTTTTTTTATAACAAGTTTGTTGTAATTTTTATTCTTTCTTAGTTACATTATTTAAATAACTTTGCATTGTAAAAAAGCTTCTTTTCTGGTGGCGAACATGTTGGCAACACCAACAAAAATACCATATAAGGTTTTTTGGTCTTGGCAACATTGTCATAAAAAGCGTCCTTCCGTTCTCCTCGGTGTGTGCGGTCGTACAAACAGTAACATTAATTATATTAATTGTAACAGTTTTCCTAGTGCCTATGTGATATAACTGTGTTGTGTGTGATTATCAGCAATAAACTGTGCCCCTCAAGCTAAGGCCTTTTCACTGTCTGAGAAGATAACCAGCCCCTAGCTATCCCCCAGAGCAGCACATCAAGCTTTGTTCAGATATTGTTATAAATTATAAAAGGAGTAGAACATCTTTTGCTAAAAACCAATATGACGGCCGAATCTCTTTCCTTTACAACAAAATAAATAAAAATTTAAATATATATGATAAATCTAAGTTTAAATGTAAGCAATCTTTATCTGCTTGGCTCCTGACACTCACCTATGATGAGACAGAACAACTACTTTCACCTCTAAAATAAGCTGTTTTATCTTAAAAATAATCTAATAGGTTCATTATAATAAAGTTACGTTAGTTAAGGTTTCATCATTTATAATTAACTAGTAAATAATAATAATAAATAAAACATCCCCACTCCCGCAGTAATACACCCACCCACACACACACGCACACGCACACACACACACACGCACACGCACACACACACACACACACACACACACACACACACACACACACACACACACACACACAATCACATACACGCACACATACATACACACACGCACACACACTCATACACACGCGCGCATGCACTCATCCAAGTTTGTATTTTTGAACCGTAAACTTTCCTTATTTTAGTTATACTAACTACCTTATATGTATACTGTATATATACTACCTACTATACTATATATATATATATATATATATACTACCTTACTGACAAAACAGACGTCCTCAGGCGATGGAGTGAATTTTACAAAGATATGTATGATGATGATACCGCTGATCTACTCATAGAGCTGCCTCCAACAGAATCTGTCGAGGATCCTATAGCGGATAAAATAAGTATGGGAGAGATTGTAAGTGCGATAAGAAGTCTGAAATGTGGAAAAGCTGCGGGAATAGATGGGATTACGGCTGAGATGATCAAGTACGGTGGACCAGCAGTCTGGGACGTCATCTATTTACTATGCAATCTTTGCTGGGAAAAGGGTGATGTTCCGGACGACTGGAGGCGAGCAGTCATCGTGCCTTTCTATAAAGGAAAGGGATCACGATTGGACTGCTCAAACTACAGAACCATCAGCTTGGTCAGCTTAGCTAGTAAAGTGTACACGAAGATCCTGACGATAAGAATGCAAGAGCGATCCGAAAGGTTTCTCTGGGAATCCCAAGGTGGATTTAGACCAGGAAGAGGATGTATGGATCAAACCTTCTCGCTTCAGTAAAAGTTTTTGGATATTAACCAAAGGGTTTTCTGCGCTTTCGTCGACTTGGAGAAGGCATTTGATAGAGTCGTACAAAAGGAACTCTGGGACGTGTTGCCTGGATATGGAGTTAGCAGTTCCCTACTGCATGCCGTGAAATCACTCTATAGTGATAGCGAGGCGTGCGTTAGGGTTAACGGTGAGATGTCACCCTGGTTTGATGTGAAGTCGGGGGTCAAGCAAGGGTGTATCATGTCTGCCTGGCTGTTCATTATATATCTAGATAACTGTCTGAGAGCACTAAGAACGAACGGATGTGGAGTGAAAATGGGAAACTTAGTGGTCAACTGCCTATTATACGCCGATGATGCGGTTTTACTGGCGTCATCAGAGGGCGAACTGCAGTCACTAGTCACCATAATGAAAGTAGAATGTGAAAAGAAGGGGCTGCGCCTAAACGCTGGCAAGACTAAGGTTCTGGTATTCGAAAGAGATGAACAAGTGACCGAGTGCTATATCGGTAAATGGGCAAATTCTAGAGCAAGTGAATGAATTTGTATATCTTGGAAGCATGTTCACACGAGATGGAAAGTATGAAAAAGATATTGAAAGAAGGATAACGCCGGAAATAAGGTGAATGGAGCCATGTCGGCGTTGATGGGCAGCAAAAGTCTGAGCAAGAATGCTCGAGTTGCTGTCCACAACGCGATATTGGTACCTACCTTATTGTATGGCAGCGAATCCTGGGTATGTCAGAGGAAGTATGAAAATAGCTTGAATGCAGTCGAGATGCGATCTCTTCGGAAAATGTGCGGCGTCACGATATTAGATCGAATCCGCAATGAAGAGATTCGCAAATCAACTGGCGTGAATGAGGGCGTGATTGTAAAGATGAAGAAAGGCATGTTGCGTTGGTTTGGACACATAGAAAGGATGAGTGAAGAAAGATTGACGAAACAGATATACAAAGCAAAAGTGTGTGCAAGAAGAGGCAGAGGAAGGCCACGTTCCAACTACCTGGATCAAATAGATCGGACTCTGAAGGACGGGAACGTTAAGAGTACTCGAAACCGACGAGCATGTATGAAGAGACTGATGAATGTGGACGAAGCGAAAGAGGTATGTAAGTCTAGAGAGAACTGGCGCTCTATACTCCCTGCCTACCCCGTTAGGGACTTGGCGTGATGATATGTATGTATGTATGTATGTAGGTCTTCTACCACAGGTATTTTATACTTACAAGAAGGCCTCCACAAACAACATGTTACAACATTTTATAACTGAAAAATTTTCATTTCATTTCATTACGTCTCCACTCGGTTGGATCGTGGAGGACAGGTAGATGTTCTCTACTTTGACTTTCGAAAAGCTTTTGACCGAGTCAACAATGAGATCCTAATTACAAAGTTGAGTAGGTTTGGGTTTGCTCCTGAACTACTTAGGTTTGTAGCAGACTACCTACGTGATCGACAGCAATACGTTAAAGTTGGTATTTATGAATCACGTGCATGCTAACAAGATCCGCTCTTCTTTATTCTCATGATAAATGATCTTCCTCTTGTTTTGGCACACGCCAAGTGTCTGCTGTATGCCGATCTTAAGCTATTCCTGGAGGTCAAGTCCGTAGAAGATTATCGTAAAATCCAAAAAGATGTTGATGCTGTCCTAGAGTGGGCTGCCGCAAACAGCATGGAGTTCAATCCCTCAAAGTGTTCGGTTATCACATTCAGCCGCAAGCAAAACCCCGTTGATTTTCAATACGGAACTTGACGGATGTTGAAAAAATCAATGAACATCAAGGATTTAGGAGTAACATTTGACAGTAAATTAAATTTTCATGACCACATTACCACACTTGCCAAAGAGTCATTCAGGTGACTGGGTTTCGTGTTGAGGAATTCGTGGGAGTTTAAAACTGAGCATGTTAATAAACTTATTTTTAGTGCTTTGGTTCGCTGCAAGTTGGAGGCCAGCTCTTGTGTGTGGCATCCTCATGAGAGTACCTATGCTTTATTGCTGGAGATGGTACAAAAAGCCTTTCTTCGCTTTCTTTATAAGCGGTTGTACGGGTACTATCTCTTCCTGTACCCGACAAAGTTCCTTCTTGGATGCTTGGGTTTCAATTCTTTGGAAGTCAGGCGATATGACCAGTTAACCACTATGTGTAAAATCCTTCATGGGAAAATAGATGCTCCGGATCTGCACAGTGAGTTGACGGTCTTATTTGTCCCCAACAACTATCGTCGTAATCGGAGGCACAAATTGTTCTCAGTGTCCTCATGCCGTACCGTCGCCAGGGCTCGCTCGCCGATCCCGAGATCACTGTTCGCGCTCAATGCCCTCCTGGACTCAAGGCCTGACTGCGATATGCTTGCTGGTAAATGGAATGAAATTTTGAAAGAGAGACTTATTTTTTTTTATACTCTTTATTGGATTTGTGTATTTTTAATTTAGCAAATTTTAAAAGTGAATTTTTTTTTATACCACTTGGGTGGCAAACAAGCATGCGGTCCGCCTGATGGTAAGCGGTTACCGCCGCCTATGGACGCTTGCAACACCAGGGGTATCACTCGCGCGTTGTCGACCCTGCAGGAATCTTTTCACACCCTTCTTGAAGAACTCCATGCTGTACTCTCCAGGGAAAACCTCAACGGGGAGCTCATTCCACAGCCTGAGCGTTCGCGGAAGAAAACTCCTTTGGAAGCGCACAGTGACACAACCACAGACCTTTGTGGTTCCAAGGTATGGGGATGAATTCCCCGTCGATGGCGAGAGGTGCGGTGGTAGAAGGTGGAAGTGGGCATCATGTCGAACAATTCTGCTGAACACTCCCCGTTATACAAGCGGTAGAACACACACAGGGAGGCAAAGTCTCTCCTCAGGCTTAGTGATTCCAAGCCGCTGGTGAGTAAAGGATCATCGACAATTCTAGCGGCGCGTTTCTGAACCGCGTCAAAAGGCCCTAGCTGGTATCCAGGTGCTCCAGCGCACAGGTGGCAGCAGTACTCCATATGTGGCCGAACTTGCGACTTATAAAGTTGCAGCCTTTGTTGCGGTGTGAAGTACTGCTTAGCTCTGTTGAGCACACCGAGCTTCCTCGACGCCAGCTTAGCCTTGTCCTCTAAATGACCACGGAACTGAACGTTGCTAGAAATATCGACCCCAAGGATCCTAATGCTCTCCGAGATGTTAAGGGGAGTGTTCTGGAATTGTGGAGCCGCAAACTTGTGTCTTAGTGGGGTTGAAGTGGACTAAGTTTAGTCGACCCCAATTGGAGACACTGCGAAGTGTACTCTCGATTTCAGACACAAGTCGTTCGCGACTTTCCTCCACAGTGGAACGAGGGAGATTAGCACGGCCCGTGTAGTAAGTGTCCCCAGTGCTGTCGTCCGCATAGCAATGAATGCCTTCAATAGAAAGCATGTCATTAATATGCAGAAGAAACAGAGTCGGGGACAACACAGAGCCTTGCGGGACTCCAGCATTAATGTCCATGCTTTCGGGGCAGCTACCGTCGACGACGGCTCTTATGCATCTGCTGGACAGAAAGCTGGCGACCCATTTGCATAATCCCTCTGGCAGTCCGTAGGATGGAAGCTTCGATAGAAGACCGCGATGCCAGACCCGATCGAACGATTTCGCCACATCCAAGCTAACAGCTAATGCCTCACCTTGACTCTCAATGGCGAGTGACCAACGGTGCGTGAGATATACTAGAAGGTCACCCGTTGAGCGACTGTGGCGGAAACCATACTGTTGGTCACTCAACAAACCGTGACCCTCTAGATATCGCAGGAGTTGCGTGTTAATCACTCGCTCCATAATTTTAGAGAGGAGGGAGGTGATGGCGCTCGGCCTGTAATTTGATGGGTCTGATCTATCGCCCTTTTTGGGCATCGCCCTTTTGGGCACTGGGTGCACGTGGGCGGTCTTCCACGAAGTTGGGACTTTTTGGGTGGAGTAGGAAAGCGCGAATAGGCGCGTCAAAACAGGACACAATTCAGGAGCACACTGCTTAAGCACCACTGCCAGAATACCGTCTGGCCCGCTCGACTTATGGACGTCCAGAGACAGCATCTCCCGCCGGACCTCCCGTTGGGTTATGCTTATCTCCGGCATAGAGTTCTCACACCGCCAGATAGTTGGCGGTGTGGCGCCTCCGTCATCCATAGTCGAGTTCGAGGCAAAGAGAGAGCCCAATAGATCCGCTTTCTCTTTGGCACTGTGGGCCAAGTTACCATCCGGCTTACGGAGTGGTGGTAGGGACGACTGGCAAAAGTTTCCCTCAGCAGCCTTGGCAAGGGACCAAAAAGCACGGCTGCCAGAGGGGTAGCTAGCGAGTCTCTTACCAATTCTGCTGACGAAATCGAATTTCGCCCTGGCAATCGCTCGCTTACAGTGCCTCGAGGCAGCATTAAGTTTCCGCTTTGCATCAGATATGTTGGGGTCCAGATTGGATCGAGCCGTGGTCCACGCCTCATACAAGGCTTGCTTGGATAATTTAGCTTCCTTGCAGGGCTTATTAAACCACGGCTGTTTCTTTACCCCTGTAGCTACTAGCGAGTTTGGAATGTAGCATTCCATTCCCGCCAGTATCGTCTCAGCGACGGCTGCTGCACAGGGGTCTGGATCTTCTGATGCGAAGCAGATCTGCCTCCACGGGTACGATGCGTAAAATCACGCAATCCATCCCAGTCTGCTGCCTTGTAGTGCCACATGCGCCGCCGCCCCGGAGGTCGGGGCACTTCGGCCTTTGCGCACGGCACTTGCGTCCGGACCAGACAGTGGTCGGATGTGCCAAGCGGCGCACCCACCGAGATGGAATAGCTGTCCGGTCGCGTGGTCAGCAGAAGGTCCAGTAAGGAGCTTGTATGGCCCTCGATATCAGGTATTCTGGTTGGTTCCTGTACCAGCTGCGAGAAGCCATAAGCCAGGGCAAGCTCGTAAGCAGCCCTCCCCGCGCAGTCAGTGGACCGAGAACCAAGCCACTCAACATGGTGAGCGTTAAAATCTCCTAAAACCACCAACTCCGCGGAGGGGTACTGCTCAAGTACTTTGTCCGTTGTCGATTGCAGGTGCTCAAATAGGCGAACTGTGTCTGTGTCACCGCTATGGGACCTGTAAAGGCACGCGTAGATTCGGGTGTTGCCACCATAGTCTACGCGCACCCACAAAATTGACAGGTCTCTGTCTTCAAGGCCGTGGAGACGTCGACAGCAAATATCCTCCCGGAAGTACATACATACCCCGGCGCGGCGCACAAAATTGTGTTCCATCTTGTACCCGGGGTAGTTCAGGTACGATGTATCATCGGGGCAGGATATCTGCGTCTCCGTCAGAAATAGCAGAGTCGGCTGCGTCGTCTCAAGGTGTTGGTGGACTGCGTTTAGGTTAGAATGAAGTCCCCTGATGTTGCAAAAGTCCATTTTTAATGTGGATGGGGAGGCCGCTGAGAAAAATCTACTATTTTTGTATTTGGCCATTATTGATTTTTAAGGGTGCTGAAAAGGAAGAAGAGGAATCGTTGTGTCGGCATCAACGAGGACAAAGCGCAGTCTCAATCCGCCACAGTGATGTACAGGTAGTGCGGATTGCCGGAGCGGAAGTCGGAAGGGCCCCCGATCCCCCCCTGATGCAGCGGCCGGGTCCCCTCCGGTCTCCTCCTCCGGCACGACCACTACACCAAGGACTTTACACACATGTGCGGGTCAGCCTCCCAGGGCGGAGATTAGGTGATCCCTGGGTTCGGGACCCCTACTATATGCGGGCGGCCAGCGGACAGCCGTTTCACCGGGTCTCCCTAACAACCGCACCGACATGCCGCGCCTGGTCACCACCACGGCGGAATTGCACCACTGGTCCTGTGCTGCCGACACACCGCTCCTCTTGGAGCCTGGCGACCTTACTCACCACAGGAACACGACACACCCGAGGGTAATGCCATTTAGCTGCGATCTTCTGTAAGGTGGAGGTAATGGTACCAGTCGGGCTGCTCCGAATTTGAACGGGAATTAACCGTTGTGCCCTCCCTCCCTTACGTTGTTTTCGGAGAGTTATACTGTGTTGGCAGTATAATTGGCCTAATCCTTCTGCTGCCAGCCCAATATAACAATTCTCCCCCCTCCCCAAGGAGCTCATTACTGGTAGCCTTAATCACCGCGTAGGAACACAACACAATTTAGCTATTTGGCTATGGACTTCTATAAGGTGAAGTTATGCTCTACTTCTCTTTAATTAATTACTGTAAACAGTAACTAAAACCTTAACTATAAACTGCCGTAAATACCAATACGCCGGTTTCGAGTACTCTTGAGTGGCCGGTCGATATGATCCAGGTAGTTGGAACGAGGTCTTCCTCTGCCTCTTCTTGCACACACTTTTGCTTTGTATATCTGTTTCCTCAATCTTTCTTAACTTATCCTTTCTATGTGTCCAAACCAACGTAACATGCCTTTCTTCATCTTTACAGTCACACCCTCGTCCACGCCAGTTGTCTTGCGAATCTCTTCATTGTGGATTAGATCTAAAATCGTTACGCCGCAAATTTTTCGAAGGGAATTTATTTATCTTTTGGTTATAAATGTTTTTTTGGAGCAAATAGCCCGTTGATGTCTTTAACATATAAATATGCTATACCTCTAAATTTTACCTCTTGCTTCTTCCTCTATACATACATATAAACATACATACATAAATATCATCACGCCGAGTCCCTAACGGGGTAGGGCAGAAAGAATAGAGCGCCATTTCTCTCTAGATTTTCTCTTTCGCTTCGTCCACATACATCAGTCTCTTCATCCCGTCGATCCCGTTCCTCTATGATCCTTAAAGACAATTCCACACAAATTTAAATAGCCCCAAATTAAGCAAAGCTTGCATTATGGTAACTAGACAGCGATATATTTATACATAAACACAGGTCGTCCATAACTAAGGTACAAATACTCGTGGTCATCACACATAGTGGCCGAGTGGTTCGAGTAGTTGCCTGCGACACAAAGATCGAAAGTTCGAAACCCGACTGTACCAATGAGTTTTTCTGAACTTAAGCACAGTGACTTGTCACACCACGAGCTTTACGGTGGAGGAGAAATTCGAGAGGAAACCTGCATACGGCTGGGAAGCAATTCAAACGCGTATGTATAGTCGTGCATGAGTAATGGCGACGGACTCACCATCTGTCACGTTGGCACCTTAAATATATCTCTGGTGGAAAGTGGGTGCGTGGGTATACCTATACACCTCTGCCTATCCATTCGGGGACCCTTGTGGGAAAGCGTGAGGATATGTTATTTATTATTATTATTAATATGCCAATACCACGCATTGGGCATGCAGACGTTAAGACACTCTAAATCAAGCGCTCTTCTTCTTGCGAAGTATTAAGCAAATACGCCCCCCAATTATCTATCAAGTGAACTGTTTCAATTTTGAACCGTATGCACCGAAAATAATACAAAAGCAAGTAGAAAGAATAGTCAGACGTTCATGTTAATAGTTTCAAGGTTACTTTTCGGTTGGCTGTTGTAAAACAATTAATTTCACGCTCTGCAAAGTTTCAGTGCAGTTTTTAAATGGTTTATAAAAACTGGTTTTTAATTATGATTGTGTTAATTTATTACTGGTGCTTGGGAAATGCTTATATGTTAGAAACAACGAGGATTATATTATTTTTCTACCAAAAAGTGTCTCGAATAGACAAAGTTTACGCCACGGATATAATTAGATAATAATAAAAATAATATACCCTCACGCCTTCCCACATGGGTCCCCAGAGGTGTAGGCAGAGGTGTATAGGTAATACACGCACTTTCCGAGATATATTTTAGGTGCCAACGTTACAGATGGCGAGTTAATCGTCGTTGCTCAAGTACGACTATACATACACCTTTGAATTTCTTCTCAGACGTATGCAGGTTTCCTCTCGATGTTTTCCTTCACCGTAAAGCTCGCGGTGTGACTAATCACTGTATTAAAGTTCAAAAAAACAAATTACAATTAGATGCAAACATTGGAAAATTAAGAAAACACTTTCTTACAATTACGACTTACTTCAAATTCGTCGTGGAAGTCTGTATATACCTAAGGAGTTTTGCTCTACCGTAAAGCTTGTAGTAAGCTGTCGCTGTACTAAATACAGAAAAAAATATTGTTACACACGAGATTTGAACCTTAAACCGTGACTTTATAGGTGACTGAATGAGAGGTCTATGAGTTGTAAGCAAAACTAAACAAGTAAGGGTCCTGTAGAGAACTCTTATATTGAAAATGGTCGTGCATCAGTTGTTTTTTTCTGATGACATGACTATACACTTCATGTAACCATCACTCTAATAAAGAATTAAAGGTTGTCTGGATAAGTGTCAGTGACGTTAGTCTAACAAAGCTATTCATAATGTTTGTAAGAAATACAATAATATTAATCTCATAAGATCAATACACTTGTTAACATATTGTAAGCAAATGCACATATCACGAGGTGCACTAATGCCATAGACACACATAGCTAAGGACGAATCGCGAGACACGTGATACGTTAAATGATTTCCATATAAATGTTATCTGTATATAAAAATCTAATTCATATCGTATCATTTAAGATCATTTGGGCCTATTTGGAAAAGCGTTTCGTTAAATGTCCTTCACACATACATTACATATCATAACGCCAAGTTGCTCTTCAGGGGAAGACAGAGAACAAGGCGCCAAGTCTATCCAGACTTAGAGAACTCATTCGTTTCATCCATATCGAGTACTCTTGACGTTCCCATTCCTGAGTCTGATCTATGGGATGTTCTCCATAGTGCGGAATTAGATTTTACACCATACAACGACTACTACTTTGCTACTTTTGGTTTGGAATGTCGGTCTTTCTCGAATTTTACGATACGGATAGCGTTGACTGAGAAGAAACCGAATTCTTCTAGAAAAGTCGGGATATTTTAAAAGGGCAAGGTCGACTGGCGTAAGCTGGTAATCAGATTAGTCACACCACGAGCTTTACGGTTAAGGAAAAACTCGTAAGGAAACCGGCTTACGTTTGAGAATAAATTCAGAAGTCGTATGTATTAATCCTGCTTGAGTGATGGCGATGAACTCGCCATCTGTCACGTTGGCACTGTCACTGTCACGTTGGTAAAATATATCTCGGAAAGTGGGTACGTGGGACCTTCGGGGACCCTTGTGGGAATGCGTGAAGATATTATGTATTCCTACTGAGTGAGGGAGTCGGCGAATTACAAATGTTCGTCTACTGTCTATTGACTACCGTGAGTTGAGTCTACGACCTAAAACATATGCTCAAGTTGGGCAATACATAATACAAATATATGCGTAAACCATAAATTATATTTTTTATATTGCGTCAAACAAGATCCTCTATAATTTCTAAACCTTTTTGGCCAATAAAAATGCGAATTATAATGTAGGATCTCAGGTAACACAGCAAGAAATCTGCATTTCAGATCACGCACGGTCGAAAATCCCGCCTCGTTGATTGTTTCCTCACCCAAATAAATTTGCACAAATATTTGATAATTTAACCTGTGGTAACCTAAGTATGTAGTAAAATTCACACACTATCTGACTGAGCTAATAGAGATTTAAAGCATTACAGCTGGGCATAGAAGGGAGAAGCACGTTCTAAATTAAAAAAAGGAACAGCCTTTGAAATACCACATACAGAATTTATGGGAAGTGTGTCATTTTGGAATTGTACATGGAAATTACCATCAGAAATGCGACCAACATTCAATTCATGAATCATGAATAATAAAAGTAAGTGGGTAATAGGGAAAATATATAGTATTCTTGTTTGTCTACAGACTCATCTCAAGGTTTCTTTACATTCTCATATTTATTTACGGCTACCGGAATAAGTTGATTTAATTTAAATAAAATATACCTACCTCTTATTTCATACATATAAAACTTATTAATACAGCTAGCAATTAGTCAACATAAACTATCATTAACATTAAATAAAGATGATAAAATCAGACAATATTCCAATACGATGTGCCCCATTCCATCACACGAGATCTTAAAAGACCGTTAACTAACGCACGGTGTAGGTATTGCGAATTGAAATTAAATAAATTATATTTCTTAACTGTACATACCTTGTTATTCACCACTCTTGATGACAGGTAACTGTTTATTTTAAGGTATTACGCACGTCTTACAAATATTTCTCATAAATACGTATAAAGTTTTAAATATTACAACATCGAACGGCAGCCAACCTCTTTCGCGGTTGGAAGTTAACTAAAATGATCAACTCATTTCTTTCGTGTGCACCACTACTACGGACAATTTTGAAATGAGCCACGTATGTCTATACTCTTCCAATATATAGACTTTAATAGAGACAAAAGCATGTATGTTTTGATTGCGAGAAACGCGTGAGTCACTGACCCATAGTAATGGAACGCGTACCGGATTATTAGGATGGCAATGATTTCATAATCCTTGCAAATCACTATTACTTTATTTAAAGTAGCTATGTAATTTTTTATTCTAAATTAGTGTTATGTAACTCCAATTTTTATTATTCTCTGTAAATAGTGTTTCATACTTTGCGAAAAGTCATGAAAAACTTCAAGCTACTTGAACGCCTTAAAGGGATTTTTTTTCTGAGATGTTTATAATTCATGCTTACAAAGATTTCTGATACCAGGGATTTTAAAATCTCTATCTATAAACGCCGTAGTGGTCGAGTGGTTCCAGTAGTTGTCTGAGACACAAAGATCGCAAGTTTGAATCCCGACTGTATCAATGAGTTTTTCTGAACTTAAGTACAGTCTACTAGTCACACTACGAGCGTTAGGGTGAAGGAAAATATCGAGAGGGAACCTGCATACATCCGAGAAGCAATTCAAAAGCGTATGTATTGTCGTGCTCGAGTAACGGCGATGGACTCGCGATCTGTCGTCACGTTGGCACCTAAAATATATCTCTGGCATAAAGAGGGTATGTGGCTACTACCTATCCACCTTTGCCTACCCCTTCGGGGATCCTTGTGGCAAGCCATGAGGTTATATTATATTATATCTTGAATAATCATATATCTTCACAATAAAGAATATCCCAGAACGTATTTTATCATGGTCACTGTATATCATCAATGACTGAAGGTGGAAGTTAATAGCAGACTGACCGTCGACTGCAAATCAACTCACACGTAACTATTATGTGCAATGTAACTGTCCTGAACAGACATAACATTGAAATACCTGGGCGTATTATTAAACTTGGGGCCTATTTTTAGGTTGGTATACAATTGTGTTCACATAATTATATTTAAACGATAAGCTTAATAGCATCCGCCTACCCTTGTGAGATATATCTTTAGGAAGAAAATTATACATATACTAGCTGTCCCGCCCAGCTACGCCCGAATGAAAAAGTTAATATTTCCTGAGACACGATCGCAGCGCCACCTATCGGGTCCAAAAATCTAAACCATTCCTGAATCAACCTGAAGACAACATTAATCCAGCCAGCCAATTTGTCCAGCCTTTAAGTAGGTCAGAGACATACAGACAAGAAATTATTATTATTATGTTATTATTATACCAATAAAATAAATGACATAGAGAAAAAATCAAAGAAAATGAAAATTTTGGAAGATAAATTTTATTTTATGTTGTATTATTTTGTTTTTATTTTTATTTACACCTAGTTAAACATGTTTACATCACATCACAGACGTTCACAGATAAGATTGTAAAAAAAATATGTTCCTTTTTTTTAAATCATGCATGGCTCTTCTTTAATCCATGCCATTTAAATAAAGAAAAGTATTCTATCTTCCTTTATATGTATGTATATATACTATGTATACTATCAATTACACTATACATACCCTTTAGTATAAGTGTAATATTTTTATGGATAAAGTACGCCTTGAACGCATAAACACTGTCATAATGATAATATCTTAAACCAAAAATATACGTATATAATATTTGAATACAAATTCAAGGTACATAAAAACTTTTACAGTTGTAAGAAGCTTAGGATCAGATCAGCTGTCTTTACAATAATAATAATAATGTCTTTACAAAAGATATTCAAAATCAATACGTACATGTCCGAAATAAATCACTACAAATGTACAATACTGTTTAAATTGCCTGTTGAAAATATAACTCAATTATTGAAATTGACTTTAATTAAAAAGTTTATATATATACTTACATTATAATATACATATATATATACTTACATTAAAGTTATATATAATATATATTTATATAATATATATTAATATATTACATATTATATATACATACTTTTATATATATACAAGATTTTTATATATACAAAACTTTAATGTAAAAAGTATGTAAGAAGAATACAAAAAATTTTTGATCACCAAACCGAACGTAGAATATACCAATGATGTAAGAAATACTCATTATAAAACGTAAAAAAATAAAAACTGTCAACTGTCATTTTAATGTAATTGTCATGTCAGTCAACTAGTGTATTTTGTTTATCGCACACTCTCGCGCGCGACACTCACTCACTGTTTTCACTGATGAGATTAGTTAAAAAAGTGTATTTATTAATTATTGTTTTGTTATTATTATGTATTTCTTTCTAGACATTGCAAATACAACAAATTTGTAAAATTTTCGCACACAAATGATGCCGTTCCATTCAAATTTAATCAAATGTGGATATGTCATTATTTTAACTTTTATACAAGGGATATCAGCTAGTACTTGTAAATTCGATGTGAAAATCAAGCAAACACTTCGCAACGAAGGTTTTCACAGGTAAACTTAATATAATATCAGTAAATCGTTAGTTTTTTGACATGTTACGGCTTGGAAATAAACAGAAATCTTCGTACAGAAAATGTAATGATATTATTTGTGGATTCACTCTTTTGTTACTTTCGTTTGCACCTCTGTGTTAGATCTTCGGGTCCCAACACGTATATGAATAAAAATAAAATCTAGTTTATTCCTCAAAAACATGTTAGTACCATAACTTTAAGTATCTTGTTATCTTGACAACTTCCTACCTAGTAATATTTTTTTTTCATTGGAGATATATTTCAGTGCTTATATAAGAGATGGCAAGTATACTGCCATAGCCCAGACAAATATTTTTCTACTCTTTACACATATGCAGGTTTCCTCAAGATATTCACATACACAAAAAATCTACTCAGAACTAGAGAATTTCATTGAACCACCAAGGAGTTCCCAGCCAACTTTAAAATCTAAGTATTTTGAAAACCTATGTAGATTCTTTTCATTTCAGGAATTTAACTTATGGTATAGTGTTCAGTGGGGAAAATGCAAAAGAGAGATGGTTGTATAAAGACTGTATTATTGGACTGGATCAGACCTTACCGGCAGGAGTATATGTGAATCCGGACGAGTTGAATGACCTGAAGAGGGCTCACAGGGTAAGTGGAACCATGCAGGAATACTTACCATAAAATCATTATCATCTTGCCTAGTTCCTCATGGGGTAGACAGAGAGTATGAAAAATATTTTTTATTTTTAGCTTATTGAATATTTGCAAAACCACTTTAACTATATAACACATGTATAAAAAATACCATGACCATAATTTTTCTGTTTTAGGAATTATAATGTTACAACAAATTAATAATTTATGTTTCATATTTCAATAAATTAATTTTTGGCTCTGTAACTTTAAATACACAGTTGTCAGCTTAATTAACAATTTTATCAAACCATCATTGGCTTTTAACTCACCATTAGAGATTTGACAAATTGTATTTTTATCATCCATTTCTCTCAAATACCTTCTCTATATTCACTGCTATATAATAATTTGTAATATAATTTTCTTCAGTTGAATGCCATCCCCAAGAACCGTGTAAATGTGGAACTGCCGACAGAACAGTCATACACAAGTAGTGTGTATGTTATGGGAAAAGTTATAGATCATAAGGTCAATTTGTGGCTTCCTATACATGCCAGATACCATCAAGCTGTGCCCAATGGAGGGTGAGTTAGTATTAATTTTCAATTCATTAATAACAAAATAATATAATAAAAAAAACTAACCTTAATCATTCTACCTTGCTTAATAAACAGTTATATATCTAATATATTTTTGGCGAAAACTTCACACCACTTTTACTTATTACTTGACTAATACTTGTTAGGGGTGGCATAAAGTTATCCTCTGTCATATTTTTATTTCGCCTATTTCATATATCCTATCATTTGGTTACTAAATCGGGGTTGAAGCAGTCCCCATGCTGCTTGATATTGGCTCATTCAATCATTTGCCATTGGGTACACTTCTGCAAAGGCATAAAGTTAAATACAAATATTGTATAGGTACCTTAACATAATTATCATCATGCCGAATCCCTCATGAGGTGGAATAGAAAATGATTCCACAAATTTATCTAGAAAAACGCTTGACCAAACTAATAACCTTTATGTTTAATCACAGCACTGCAAGGAATGAAATAGAAGCACCGCATGTATACCTCAGATGTCCAGATCAACGTCTGGATGCCTGCGACAAAGCCATGTCACCAGCTCTCACATTGCTATGCAATGGTAGCTCTAAAGAGAAATGTAGTTGGAAGGAAGTTCCATACACTATGGTGAGTTATGTGGTGAATTATCCTCACTCTTACCTGCAAAGGTGACCATAGCAGAGGTGTCACTAAATGCCCCTTACGCTAGATCATGTATTCAGAAAAAAATCTGAAACATATGTACATTCATGCTTTAGAAAGGGCATGTTGGGACCTAAAATATGTCCTGAGGTCTGCCTTGCCTTCAGAACCCTTGTTGTGGGGTGTGAAGATATTGGGAACTAAACACTAAGCCCTTGTTGGTTTCCAGCTAACCAGTACAGTAGTGTGGGATACACCGGTGGGTGACACACACCACTACACCGTCGTGGCCGCGGGGACGGCGATAGTGCTCACTATAGGCTCTTTGTACCTTCTTAGCACCATCCACGAATACAAAGTCGCTGTGAAGAAGAAGAAATTGTGATAAACGCCCAGTGAGTGTTCAGCCCATTTTGGATCCTATTGCATTAGTAGAAGGTAGCAATTTGAATGGAGACCACATGGTAAATAGTTTGGGCATTGTTTACTTAAGATTTATCTTTATGTAATAGGTTTAAGATTGTAGTTACTTTGCCTATTTAATCCTAAAGTAGTGTTTATATACTGTATTGTATGTAAATATTTGTATAGGGCTTATTTATATGTACATTGGAATAAAGCTTACCTAACAGAGACCTACATGAGATAGTCCTTCGTATGTATTGATTTTGCCAGCATTGTCCAAGAATAAGAAAGAAATAGAATATCATGTATTTCATTTCACACTCTTGAACTAAGATGGGAATCGCAATGAAAGCTTGACACCTTATTTATGTTATATATAGAAATAAGCGGAAATATATTTTAATATATAATTGAGGCTAAAACAAATGTGTACATTATATGCACTATGTATACTCTGTTTATGTAATCTTGCTTAAGTGAGTATTTATGTTAATATTTATTATTAGTAGTAATTGAGAGTGTATCCTCTATATATATATTGTCCACGATACACAATACACTGTATGCGCTGTGTATACACTGTATGCACTATGTATACACTGTATGCACTATGTATACACTGTATACACTATGTATACACTGCCTATATATTGTATTTAGCTTGTGAGTATTTATGTTAATAGTATATTTATTAGCTGTATTTATATTGCCCAAAACAAACATTCTCAGATATAAACGGGAAACAAACAGAAAATAAGATATACTTAAGTGGATATATTTATTTCAATTAATTGTCATTTAAATCTAGTTACCAAAAAGTATAACTAAGATCTCAAATGTGCATTTAAAATTAACAAACAGTTGACGAATTTAACCTCTGATTAAAACATTAAATTGTGTTTTGTTGTATAAATGAAATTTACACTTCCTTCCTTCTTCTATATCAAATTTACGGAATGGCATGGGACTTCAAATAAGTTTATATTCCTCAATGATGGCAGTTTGAATAAAGCGCCATTCCACTATTCTGAGAAATCTTGTTCCCATCATTAACATTTGTTTCATAAGAAGCAAATTAGTATGAAAGCAGTTGAAATGCGTTTGATAAATGCTTAGGTTAACGATATTAGATTGATATACGAATCCAAAATGAAGACATTGGTGAAGCAATTGGTGTGAAGAGGGTGTGATGATGACGTAGGTCATGTTACGTTTGGACATGTTGTAGGGGAGGGCGAAGAAAAACGAATGGAACTACAATGCGAAAATATCTGGAGATGGAGAGGAAGCCTGCGTTATAACTAAGAACAGATCGATCGAATACTTAAAGGTGGGATGTCGAAAGTACTCGAAACCGGCGGGCTCGTATGTTAAAGAGGGATTCGGCGTTATGATACAATAATATTAATTATTGCTGTATTTATTATTATATTATTACCGAAGCCGTGGTGGCCGAGTGGTTCGAGCAGTTGCCTGCGACGCAAAGGTCGCAAGTTCGAATCCCGACTGTACCAATGAGTTTTTTCTGAACTTAAGTACAGTGATTAGTCACACCACGAGCTTTACGGTGAAGGAAAACATCGAGAGGAAACCTGCATACGTCTGAGAAGCAATTCAAAGGCGTGTGTATAGTCGTGCTTGAGTAACGGCGATGGACTCGCCATCTGTCACGTTGGCACCTAATATACCTCTGGCGGAAAGTGGGTGTAGTGGGGTATTACCTATACACCTCTGCCTACCCCTTCGGGGACCCTTGTGGGAAGGCGTGAGGATATATTATTATATTATTATTTATATTAATTATTTGACCCAAGATCTCTTCACAATGGTGGATATTTCGCATTTGCCGCCAGTAGGCTTTTAAAATTTGGTGTCTTCACCGGCCGCTATTGATAGTCTCATCTCAAAGACGCGCCCCACCAATTTCTAGTCGACGGGGTTGCGGGATGCGGGGAGTATGACCCGAGTCTATTAATTGTAGTGTTACCCACACTTCAGTTAATAGTCTCTCTCAGTTCAGTTAATAGGTAATCATAGTGTACCGACAATACTCAAACATGGCGCTACTCCGTACAGTAAATTTTTGTAAGGCAAAGAAAATGGGCCTGAAACGGACATTAAGACCCCAAAATTTCTTCCATCCCAAAGCTTTAACTTCTAACATATAATGTTTGCAATGGTTTAGTAGAGGTAGGGCATAACAGGTTTCCCGTTCGAATTTGGAGCTGCCCGACTGGGGCAGGACCTCCACCTTATAGAAGTCCGTAGCCATATAACACAATTTTTTGTGTTGTGTTCCTACGCGGTGAATAAGGTTTCCAGTAATGAGCTCCTTGGGAAGGGGGAAGGATTGTTACATTGTGTTGGAAGCAGAGGGATTAAACCCATATTACTGCTAACACACTATAACTCTCCGAATACAGAGTGGCAACACGCAAGTGATACTTCGGTATCGTGAGCGTAAATAGGCTACGGTAACTGCTTCCCATCAGGTGGGCCGTATGCTTGTTTGCCACTCTTGTTGTATATAAAAAAAAATAGGTACTGAGGGTACGTGGTTAGGCTTACTTAGCTACTCAACGCAGGGCTAGTCCATACTTATCTCCTCGGATTTTACTAGCTTTAATCTTTACGCCATCTTTCGTATGAATCCAATTTCTCCAAGATACAGAAGTTTGCATTGATTCCAAAGATGGCAGCACCGTGCTTACGTCAGCTGTGAGTACGCCCTGTTGCCCCGCGGCGTCGAAACTTGTAACTAAAATGGATGTACTTTAGTTGAAGTCAAGATTAACAGGTGGTTAGTTGAAAAAACCTTTTTGATTCAAATACTTGTGTTTTGTTGATTGATTATGAACTAATTGAGTAGAAATTATCGCAAGCCCATTAAACGGTATGCATAAATTGTCCTCAGTTGTAACAATGTGTTTGTTAACTGTACCAAGCTTCCTTACAATATCGAGCCAATTAGTTGTAGAATCAAACCAATTTTAATTACGTCAGTCCCTTTGTCGCCCCGATGTTTACGCCAACTACCCACGTCCTGTTTTGACAAGCGTTCGAAATGAAAGAGCGGGAAATGTTCGGCAGACCGCAAAGCGCAGACGGGAGGTTGACACCCCTAGTGGGTGACACCCCTTGTGGTACACCCGGGGGGTTGGTCATTTGAAAGTAAGAGCCATTACGCATTGATGGCTAAATGCACTTTTTGATTTGATTTTGATAATTTAATATCTGTCACTGTAACTTGATAGTAAGAAATTTTACGTTGCAAGTGAAAGAGCGAACGAAACGTCGTCGAACGATTTAGAGTTAAAAAAATCGAAAACAAGAAAAAATCGACAATATATATGCTATATGTAATTTGGTCGGTTATAAAAGTATTATAAGCCGGGCAATTTTCTGAAAAGAAAATGGCTGAGAACACGGAATATAATAATTTTCTCTTCCGTGGCTGAGAACGAAACGTCGCGGCTCAAGTTCCACAAAGTGTCGCTAGGGGCGCTGATATACGATGTATGAGAAAACCAAACTGGATTTGGTATTTTGTTGTCAAAAGAGCCGGCGGGTGACCGGGGGCGTGCCGTACGCGACCACCACACAGACACACAGATATGGATTTAAGATTAACGAGGCCACGTCGAGCGGGCTGAGGGAGGAGGGGAGCGCTGTGTTTACATGCGGGTGCAGGCGCGGGTGCACCGGCTGGGGCTGCCATATACGACGCTTCATACTGCACGGGTGGCTTGAAAGATAAACGGAAAGTAACTGGGAAAATCTCTCGGGTTTACGATAACAACTTTCTTGGAAGTTTTAATGTCAATTGTACAAAGATATATTAAAACATTTCATTAATATAAGGATATATAATATTATTACCCACATTGTGTACATGCTTGCTGTGGGAGTAGTGTTTCGATCAAATATAATAAATGAACGAGAACAATACAAAAATATATATAAGATTTCTCAAAGATTCGCTTAACGGGAATAGTCTTAGGGAGTAAAGTCAGTGAGGAGCTGGGAGTACGCGTGTGGCAACCCTGGGCGGGCGGGTATCGATCGCTGGGCGGGGCGGGGTCGCGGGGCGGGGCTGCCGGCGCGCGGCCGGCAGTCCGCGTCGGGGCCGCGTCCGCGCGGTCGTCGCCAGTCCCGTAGTGCGGCGCGCCGGAGTGTCTCCGCGAGCGCCCGGCGGCGGCGGCGAGCCTCGCGCCGCCCGCACCCATGCCGGCCGCAGCCGCAGCGCCGCGCAGCCCGTTCCCCCCGCGCGCCCCCCCGCCCCGCCGCCCAGCCGCCGCGCGCGCAGCCAGGCGCCCCCGCCCTGCGCCCCGCCCGCCCCGCGCCTGCGCCCCGTGTTCCTCTGGGCCCGCCACCACGAGGGCACCGTGCACCAGGTCCGCTGCGAGGATTACGACCCGCGCAACCGCATCCGCATAGCGCGCACCGCCTCCGGTTGGCGAGTGATCCCGCGCACCGAGATCTACGACTCTATCCGCTTGCCGCCGCCGCCGCCGGCCGAGCGCGCGCGCACCGAAAGGCGCCGGCGACGCTCGCGCCGCGCCGCGCCGTCGCCCGCGTGGCCGGCCCCCGACCTGGAGTCGCACATCCCCTCGCACACCATCGCCGTGCCGCGCCCCGCGCCGCCGCCGGAGCCCACGCCGCTCGACAACCTGCTGGCGGTGGCCGAGCTCGAGTTCAACCAGCAGCGCGGCGAGGAGCTCGACCTGGACCAGCTCCTCCTGCCCGAGGAGGAGGTCGCCCGTGACGTCATGTCCTTCCAACTCGGTGAGCCGAAAACGCCCGACGAAATGTTCCTGGAGTCGAGAAAGGCCCATACTTCGGAGCGCGTCGAGGATGACGCATTCCAGAACGACATTGGTGTCCACAAGGACTTGTTTGAGACGATAAGTGAAGCTCACTACCTCCCCGAGCTGAGCGGCCCGCACGACGAGGCGCTGCTCGAGTCGCTAGTGGAAAAGGGTTGCGAGGATAATCAGATACTCGGCCAGGCCCTCGACAAGCTGGCGCACCTAGTGCATGAATCAGGAGAGTACCCGGAAGGGGTGGACGACTTGTTGTTGAACAGTGCGCCGGTGGAGGACATCATCGACCGGCTGGAGTCGCTTGGTTCGCCCGGGCGAAGTAGCATGACGGCTGCTCAAGGTCTGCTACACCTACATCATATTGGGGCCCACATCCCCGCTTCCGAACACCAACCGGAACAACCTTACATCTCAGAAGAAGTATTTGCCCCCGACCCACCCGCGGAATGCTCGCTTGATGTACTTGACACCACGCCCGAGACAGATGAAAACACTGATGTTAAGCACATAATATATGAACAAGACGCTGATAAGAGTCTTCACGACGCTAATGCGTCTAACGTTATGTATACTGAATCTGTACCTGATCTACATGAAAGTTTTGAGGCTGAGAAATCCTTCAAAAGTAGCATAGAACCCCTACATGAAACGATACCTGATCAAAGTGAGTTAACATTGCCTACCGAGACAACTACAGAGGAAAATGTTATTCAACTCGTCGAAAAACTTGAACCACCGTCTGAAGTAGAACCTGAAATGGAACCCGAAATGGAACCAGCAATGGAGCCCGTATTGGAACCCGTATTGGAACCCGTAATGGAACCCGTGATGGAACCGGTAATGGAACCCGAAATGGAACCTGAAATAGACCCATCTGACACATGCGAGCAGACTATACCAAAAACGGAACCTGATGATATGTCCGATTCAGATATGATTAAAGATCCAGAGGACACCGATACTACCGGAGTAGAGTTAGTAGCGACAGATTTGAGCTTAAAAAATGCGGCTAAAATACCAAGGGTGCTCGCTAGGGTTGCACAAACTACCAACTCTATGGGGGATAATCTATCGGAGAAGGCTGACGAACAACCGAGCGACTTAAGTTTACATAGAAGGTTGCCAACCCCGCATGCGTCGCCGAGGAGAATAGATATACCGCGGGCCCCATCGAGAGAGTCAGATGCGATGCAATCGCCCCAGCCTAGCGGCATCCCCGCCGTGCCATCCTCACCAGAAATATTCACCATGCCGCTGACAAAGAGCAAACAAACATTGTTTTTAGAGACTCTCCTCTCGTCTCCCTCACCTAAAATGTACACTTCGGAAGTAACTATCACGAAACAGAACTCCGACGCAATGAATTTAGGAAAACATAGAAAATCAGCCAGTCCCACTGTGTCGAGTTGTTCGGACGACATAAGGAAAGTAAATAAGGAGTTTGGTGAACCGCAAGAGAAAAAAATTAAGAGGGAATTAGCTAAAGTCAACAAAACCTTCAATAAGTGTAGTGAGGAAGTGACTGAGTCTAAACAGAAGAAACCGGAGCAATCGCCGCCTAAGCCCAGCGAGGAATCCAACCCCTTAACGCAACTACAAGCATTAAAGTCGAGCGCCGATTTTAACATTCCAGATCCTCTACTAGTACCAAAAAATAAACTCAACGATATACTAGCTAATCCTGGGGTGGAAATACCAGCCTTATTAACACAAAGGCCGGAACTCAGGTTGCCAGAGGCGTTCGCCTTCCCGGCCATACTGCAAGATCCCGACATTCTTGTTATATCTTTAGCACAACTAGAAACTATCATTGAAAATGATGTCAATAAGACTCAAATGTCGCCAAAGAATAAAGAAGCTAAGCGCCCAGTGAAGAGCACGTCGAGTGAACGGCCGGAGCAACCAAGCACGCAGCAACCCGATCAAACCAATCAACCTAAGCCAATCCCTTCGATGGACGCCCTCGCGGGCGACATCGATGCCGCGACCTCGGCGGCGCTTAATCAAATGCTGTGGCTACCTTATCTGAGCCAATTAGAGGCAATGGCGGCGTGCTCACAAAACATGGATTTCCTTAAAGCTCTCAACTCTTCCGGTTACACGGGACCGAATTACCCCGACATGTCGCAAATGTTCAACCCGCAAGCGCGCTTTATGGGCCCCGCTGGGTTCCAGATGATGCCGCCGGTGGATTACGACAACCGGGTGCAGTTCGCCATGTGGCAGGAAGCCATGAGCCATGCAAACGCCTCGCAGCGATCCAAAACGAACACAATGGATGCCCAAATGAAGGAGATGGCATCAAAAGCGACGGACGTGCAGAATCCGTACGTGCATTCGACTAAGAGCCATCAGAGCAAAACGCATTCATCGGCACGAACCAGCCCGATTGTGCACAGCTATAACAGTAACCAGCGTTCAATGACCCACAATCAGTTTCTGCAGAGCATGTATCCGGGGATGAGTCCGAACATTCGGCCTAACGTACCACTGCCGGGGCTACAAATACCTTACTTCAATCCGAATATGATGAGTCAGCGGTCACCGCGGATGGGCCAGCAGAAAAGTCCGACGTCTCCTTATTATCCGAACAACAATTATCTGCAGAGTGTGAAACATTCCGAGGCGCAGGGTCATCAAAGGAGCAGTAGTACGAGCTCGCAAGAGTCGCCGCGACCGCGGATCAGTGTGAAGTCGCTACACAATCTCTTGGAGCCCACACCCACTGGGTCAGGCATGAACCCCGTGCGCAGGACATCGAACCCTCCGACGGCAGCGCAGGGCCGTAGGAGAGAGGAGCCCGAGGTCGGGAGCACCACTCCGGGCGAACCCCCAGCGCACATGCCGCCTCACCCACACGACCCGGCCTCGTTCCACTTGTGGCATCCGCTATTTGGCAAGTAAGTACTCTCTATAAACACTCCACACTAATATTTGCCAAGATATCTACCGTTTTTTCATTGACATCAATATAGTTTTTGTGCGCACAAATATTTTACATTCCATTGAACTTTAGAGGTAATATAACCAGTAGAGTTATACAATGAAGGAGCAGAATCGTTACAAAGTCGCTAACGACTTCCTATTCCGACATTGTAAGTACGTCGAAATCTTATTTCGCATCGGATTTGAGTTGAGGTTTCCAACAAGAATGTAATTCAGTCATAAAACTGTAATAACAATGCCAGGAAGCACAATTTACCTACCTACCCTATCTGTATGAGCAATTATTGTGGCTAGTAAGATTCGATCATTTATTGTATAGAGTATTAACATACGGTAGCGAATCCTAAGCATGTCAGAGGAAACAAAAGATATAAAATGCGGCATAGCGTTATTAGATCTAATCCGGAATGAAGAATTACGCGAAACTATTGGCGTTTGTGGCGACGAGAGTGTGATGTAAAGATGATGAAAGGCATTTTACGTTGTTTTGGACATATACAAAGGATAACCCAGAGGAAGACTTCGGTTCCAAACTACCAAATGTATTGAACGCCGAGAGCGGATGAATGTGGGTGAAGCGAGAGCTATACAACTCTAGGAACTGACACAACATACAAACATTTTGTAAAAACTTCATGGATTAATCAAATTATATTTAAAATGTAAATTGGATACTAGTTTGACCAAATTGTAATTGGAACTATTCATTTCCTGTATAGTACATCCATTTGGAATTTACACGAATAGTGTACTTGCTTCTAACTTAGTCACCTCAAAAACTAATAAGTCTTTTTAAGGCTTGTTGAGAGCCTAACAGTATACCGACAAAGATTCAACTGGAGCCCGAGGCACAAAGATGCCTTAGGCTCTGTATAGGTGGTCAGGTGACCACCACGTAGGCATGGTTGATAAGCCTGGAAAAATTTTCGCTGTCGCAAATGTGCTTGTCATTTATCCAAGCTGCCGTTCGTTATATGGTACGAGTTAAAGTACCCTTCACTATCACTATATATTATTCATACGTATTGCATTGTCAGACATTACAAATTATGCAGTTCTAGCTGTGACCGCGACTTCGTCGGCTCGGACGGCTTTCTTATCTTAAAATAATTTTATTTTTTTCAATAAAAAGTATCCTATGTCACTTCTAATTCCGCCAAGAATATGTGTACCTACAAAGTTTCATCATGATCGGCTGAGTAGTTTTTACGTGAAAGCGTAACAAACAAACTTACATTCACATTTATATTATTAGTAAGGACTATATATACTATAACATAATAATATCTAACACTCTGTAAGGGCACAGCAATGAGAGGAAACTATTTCTAAATATTTCATAATTATTGAATATGGGTATTTTTTACATTTCATATTATATTTACACCTATACACTTCTGCCTACTCCTTCGGGGACCCTTGTGGGAAGGCGTGACGATGTATATATTATATTTCAATATTATTATAATAAAGAAGTAACAATAGGTATGTGGGTCTGTCTGTTCGCGATGAACTCAAAAACCATCGCATTAATTTTCATAAGGATTTTCACCAATAAATAGAATTATTCATGAGGAGGATGGTTTATCATTGGTTTTGTGTTAATTGGTTTAAATACGACGATAATTGTAATCGGAGAAAGTCTGAGCGTTTTATTAGAAAACGAGGCCGTAGGGTCACTTTGAAACAACAAAACAATGTATGTAACCGAGCGAAGCCGGGGCGGTCGCTAGTAAATGTATATTCCGACTGAACTAAACAATTTTGATAGTTAAATCTATTCTGAAACTGAACACTTAAACAATTTATTTTTATGAGCCTTTTTAATGGGTCAGACAGCCTCTGGAAAAGCTGATCGACCCAATGGATGTGTTAAAAATATTTTAAAATAGTTACAAATATATTGAGGTGGGAGGTCACTTATTTAAGGTCGCTAAAATTGTCGTGGAGTTCCTTTCTATTAATGTTACAGAACCTTGTGCTATGAATATTCGGATCCCTTTTGAACGTTTAATACAAAAAAAATTACGTTTATTTTTTTAATATACATATATGTATCTTCTCACCCCAAAGGGGATATTTTTTCCGTATATTTAAACGGAAACGGAACAGATGGCGGGCCTGTTACTATCACAAACGTCTTTGAATTAATGTTTAAACATATGCAGGCATTTGCAATACTTTGCAATACTTCCGACGTTACATTAAGAGAGAATTAAAAATTTTTTTAGTAATTTTAAAGTGTTGATGGATGTAAACAGATGGTTATAAAGAGTACCACGTCAAACGTCATATTGAACACGTTTCCTTTGGAAATTACATCTATAACATTAGCTTTCCTGTCCTTGCTTAAATAGACCCATTTACAATTAAATTATGTTTTGAAATTTGAAATTAAATGAAAATGTGCGGCGTAACGATATTAGATCGAATCCGCAATGAAGAGATTCGCAAATCAACTGGCGTGAATGAGGGCGTGATTGTAAAGATGAAGAAAGGCATGTTACGTTGGTTTGGACACATAGAAAGGATGAGTGAAGAAAGATTGACGAAACAGATATACAAAGCAAAAGTGCAAGAAGAGGCAGAGGAAGGCCACGTTCCAACTACCTGGATCAAATAGATCGGACTCTCAAGGACGGGAACGTTAAGAGTACTCGAAACCGACGAGCATGTATGAAGAGACTGATGAATGTGGACGAAGCGAAAGAGGTATGTAAGTCTAGAGAGAACTGGCGCTCTATACTCTCTGCCTACCCCGTTAGGGACTTGGCGTGATGATATGTATGTACGTATGTATGTACAATTAAATCAGTCTCTTCATACATGCACGTCGCTTTCGAGCAACCCAAACGAGTTCTTGAGAGTCCGGTCGATTTGATGAATGAGGACGAAGCGAAAGAGGTCCAAGCCTAGCCCTCTCAGCTTACCCCGTAAACAAAAAATAGTTGAGCTATGATTAAAGCTTTCCTGTGTGCTATTACATAGAAATCGAGTTACAAAATAGCAAAGCCTTAAGTTGAAGTCGCTAATGGACGATGATTAAGAATAGAGTGCGTCCTACTGCCTTTGTTCTTTGGTCTAGATTTAATGTAAAGAAATAGTCCGTGGGAAACGCCGGTTGCGTCTTTCGATTTAAATATAACCCAAGTTACAAGGGATCAATACTGACAGCCTAGCTCAGGTACTGACCTGAAAGCTAGGTAATACGCATTTTATTAATTCAGTGTTCCGTTGGCGTCTTTGTCTTCAACTTTGCATTCACGTTACATAAGAAGATTCGTGAGAAAACTAAATTTAAATAATTAAAAAAGTTCTGTTTTTTTTATTAATTAAATTTAGTTTATTTGAGGAAAAGCCCTGTTTTTGAGGAAAAGGCGGAAGGATCGGCTAAGCTCTCTAGAAACCATTTTCAAAGATATAAATTGCAATCAGCCATGAAATTACGAGGGACTCGCCATGTCTCTTATATATCTGGCGGAAAATTAGTGTGACCTGACCTACACACCTCTGCCTACCCCTTCGTGTGGGAAGGCGTGAAGATATTATTATTATAACTATGAATTAGAACAACGTTCTAACATGAGTTGTGTTAAAGAACATTCGTAGTACATATCACGCCGAGTCCCTCAAGGGGTCTAGAGCACCAGCTCTCTCGACTTAGCCTGCTTCGCTTTATCTACATTCATCAGCCTCTTCATAGATGCTCGCCGGCTTCGAGTACCTAGTCAGGTTATTGTTCAAGTTGCTAATGAGCACCAAAGCTACGTTTGGTGCTCATTAGCAACTAAAGCATTGCAAAACAAGCAACTAAAAGACATCCAATAATGAGCTCCTTGGAGAGGAGGTTGCTATTCTGTGTTGGCAGCAGAGGTATTAGTCCCATCATGTTGCCAACACTGTATAACTCTTCGAACTAAGAAAGGCACCGCGTAAGTGATAATTTGGTATCGTGAGCGTTAATATGCTACGGTAACCGCTTCCCACCAGGTGGGCCGTATGCTTGTGAGCTTCTGGTTGTATAAAAATGAAAAATCTAAGTTACATTTTTTTATCTTATTTTCTCTTAAAAATCTGCTAATATCCTCACGCCTTCCCATAAGGGTCCCCGAGAGCGTAGGCAGAGGTGTATAGGTAATACCCACACACCCAAAAGAATTTGGAATATTTGCCGAAGTAAAACGCATAAAACCATGTTTCGGAGTGAGTGAGTATTTGGCAGGGCCGGATCTAGGGGGGGGCAAGCCGGGGCCTATGCCCCGGGCGGCAAGTTCAGGGGGCGGCCAAATTCACACGTCCAGGCGTTCCAGACATTACCCGGAACAAACAGACAGACAGACAAATAGAGTTTAAAAATATGTTTTGGTATATGTATGTGCTAAATGCTAAATATATATACTATAAATCATCACGCTAAGTCCCTAACGGGGTAGGCAGAGAGTATAGAGCGCCAGTTCTCTCTAGACTTGCATACCTCTTTCGCTTCGCCCACATTCATCAGTCTCTTCATACATGCTCGTCGGTTTCGAGTACTCTTGACGATCCCGTCCTTGTGCGTCTGATCGATTTGATCGAGGTAGTTGGAACGTGGTCTTCCTCTGCCTCTTCTCGCATACACTTTTGCTTGCATATCTGTTTCGTCAATCTTTCTTCACTCATTCATTCTATATGTCCAAACCAACGTAACATGCTTTTCTTCATCTTTACAATCACACCCTCATTCACTCCAGTTGATTTGCGGATTAATTGCGGATTCGATCTAAAATCGTGACCCCGCACATTTTTCGAAGAGACTGCATATCAACTGCTGCCAGGATTTGCCGCCATACAATAAAGTTGGCACCAATATCGCATTGTGGAACTCGGGCATTCTTGCTGAGACTGTTGCTGCCCATCAACGCCATGGAACGCAACGGAATGGGGCCACATTCACCTTATTACCGGCAGTTATCCTTCTTTCAATATCTTTTTCATACTTTTCATCTCATGTGAACATGCTTCCTAGATATACAAATTCACTCGGTCACTTGTTCATCTCTTTCGAATGCCAGAGCCTTAGTCTTGCCAGCGTTTTGGCGCAGTCGCTTCTTTCTTCCACATTCTTCTTTCATTATGGTAACTAGTGACTGCAGTTCGCCCTCTGATGACTCCAGTAAAACCGCGCCATCGGCGTATAGTAGGCAGTTGACCACTAAGTTTCCCATTTTCACTCCACTCACTCCATATCCAGGCAACACGTCCCAGACTTCCTTTCGTACGACTATCAAATGCCTTCTCTAAGTCGACGAAAGTGCAGAAAAACTTTTGGTTATTATCCAAAAACTTTTCCGCGATTCGAGAAGGTTTGATCCTTATATCCTCTTCTTGGTCTAAATCCACCTTGGGATTCCCAGAGAAATCTATCTGATCGCTCTTGCATTCTGATCGTCAGGATCTTCGTGTACACTTTGTAGCTAAGCTGACCAAGCTGATAGCTCTATAGTTTGAGCAGTCTAATCGTGATCCCTTTCCTTTATAGAAAGGCACAATGACTGCTCGCCTCCAGTCGTCCGGAACATCACCTATTTCCCAGCACAGGTTACATAGCAAGTAGATGACGTCCCAGACCGCTGGTCCACCGTACTTGATCATCTCAGCTGTCATCTCATCCTTTCACGCTGCTTTTCCACATTTCAGACTTCTGATCGCTCTTACAATCTCTCCCATACTTATTTTATCCGCTAAAGGATCCTCGCTAGATTCTGTTGGAGACAGATCTATGAGTAGATCAGCGGCATCATCATCATACATATCTTTGTAAAATTCACTCCATCGCCTGAGGACGTCTGTTTTGTCTGTCAGTATGTCATTGTCCTTAGAAAGAATCACATTCATCCTGCTACTAGCTGTGACACAACTTCTGGACTTCTTAACTCCCCCAAAAAAGTTTTGCGTTGTTCTTGAAATTGTGTGCCAGTTCTTCGTCTACATTCATTAGAAACCTTTCACGCTCCTGTGCTATTATTTCTACGTGCGAATTTTTTGCAAGCGATATTTTTCTTTCGATTTTACTTTCACTTGAGCTGGACATAGCTAAAATGTCTTGCCTTGCATCCTTCTTCTTTTTAACTTCTTCTTTACTTCATCATCCCACCAACCATCGCAACTTTTGGTTGTCCGCCCTTTCGAAATGCCACAAACCTCTTTCGCGGCGCATAACATGCTGGACTTAAGGAACTGCCAGCAAACATCGACACTCTCAAACACATCTGTCGGTAGACAGGCTAGCTGTTCAGATACCCTTTCTTTATATCTGTCTCTAATAGCCTCTTGAAGCCTGCGATGCGGTCTGCGACTGCAGAATGCATTTAGTAAAACGCGGTTTTTTAAATATGTAAACAGACACTGTTAAAACACACTAAAGGTAAAAAAAAATTTTAGTGCGCGGGGGCGGCATTTTTTAGTTTTTGCCCCACCTAAAAAAAATTGAAGATCCGGAGCTGGTATTTGGTACCTACTCACTCTCTTTAATAATGTTGTAATTTTGTTATCTTTAGAGTGATTTGTTTTATGGCATCTTCATGACGTCATATTCATAACACCTTATAACATCTAGAATGTATTCTATTTTCCTTTCGCCCATAAATAAATTATTTATTTGTCATCAATTGTTTTTACACAATATTGCCGACAATCTTACTTATGTATGTATATTAGACTGTCTGTCACTGACAAATTGCATGACCTGATATATAAATGTATTCAGTTATTCGTTCATTTATATGAAAATATAAGCATTCGGCACATGAAGATTTTCCTCGTTTTATATAAATAATATTAAAGCAGGTACCTCACCCAATATGGCGGCTAGCCTCGCTACAATCGACATTTGGAAGACTTCATTCTATTTCTGATTCTGTCAGACTGGTAACGATTCACTTATTTATATAATTGCGGTATAATAATAAACCTACATAAAAAAACGCCGTTGTGGCCGAGTGCTTCAAGTAGAGGCCTGCAGTACAAAGACCGCAAGTTCGAATTCCGATTTTATGAACTTAAGTACAGTGGTAACACCACGAGCTTTACGGTGAAGGAAAACATTGAGAAGAAACCTGCACTCGTTCAAAGACGTATGTTTATTCGTGCTTCGATTACGGCGATGGACTCGCCATCTGTCACGTTGGTACCTAGAATATATCTCTGGCGGAAAGTGGGTGTATGGGTGGATACTACCTTCCCACCTGACTGTCTACCTGAATGTGACAAGTCACTTTACTTAAGTTCATAAAAACTCATTGGTACAGTCGGCCTTCGAACTTGCGATCTTTCTGACGCAGGCAACTGCTCAAACCACTCGGCCACCACGCCTTTTTCTATCGATTTTGATATTTTTCATTTGTATTGCATGGACCTTTTGCATCTCTACCTGGATGCCTAAGAATAATTATGGGACCATAAAGGTGACGTAACGATCTTTTTCGATTCTTATATTGCCACTGAGTTGGAGCGAAGCCAAGGAAATAGCTGAGGGTAGAAAGGAGTGTCGCAACCTTATGAAGGCCCTCTGCACCTCCGGGGTACCATAGGACAACAACAACAACATATTGTCACCAAAACTAACCTGCGCGAGACAGCTATAAATATACGAAGTTTACAATGTAAAATTATGAGCATATTTTGTTGTATGACGGCACTCACATCACCTATACCTGACCTTCAAACGTGTACTTAGCATATTCGTAATCCTATACAGTACATTAGTTCAAAAATATTCCGACGCAAACAAAACACTGTGGGACACAAGTAGAATTTTCCATAATATTGTTGAAGTTGCACAACATTCATACATATTATCACGCCAAGACACTAACGGGGTAGGTAGAGAGAGTAGAGCGCCAGTTCTCTCTTATCTTTCGCTTCGTTCATATTCATCAGCCTCTTCATAAATGCTCGCCGGTTTCGACTACTCTTGTCGTTCCCGTTCTTTAGTGCCTGATCGATTTGATGTAGGTAGTTGGAACGTGGTCTTCCTCTGCCTCTTCTTGTACACACTTTTGTTTTGTAGTTTCGTCAATCTTCCTTTACTCATCTTTTTTATAAAGCCAAATCAACGTATTAAACGTAATTATAATGAAAAGATTAAGATTGAGAAACGAAGACGGACTCGCCATTTGTCAAGTTAGCACCTGAATATATCTCGAAATTCGAACGGGTTTCCCGTTCGAATTTGGAGCTGCCCGACTGGGGCAGGACCTCCACCTTATGGAAGTCCGTAGCCAAATAACACAATTTATTGTGTTGTGTTCCTTCGTGGTGAATAAGGTTTCCAGAAATGAGCTCCTTGTGGAGAGGGGAGGATTGTTATAATGTGTTGGAAGCAGAGGGATTAAACCTTATGCTGCCAACACACTATAACACTCCAAACACAGAGTGGCAACACGCAAGTGATACTTCGGTATCGTGAGCTTAAATAGGCTACGGTACGGTACGGCTGTATGCTTGTTTGCCACTCTTGTTGTATAAAAAATATATATATCCGTTGAAGGAGGATTTTGTCACACATCTGAGAAATTTCGTCGGTATATATGTAAATTTAATGACATGTATAGCTCGGGTTACTTCAAAGTAATCTTCTGTATGTAAAATAATACTAAAAACTTTTTTTCATAAAACAATCATTGTACATCAAATTTTAGTATCGCATTAATTAAAAAAATATATTGACACTCGACATTAATAGAAACCACTCGACTTAATACTTACATATTCCCTGTGAATTGTAAAGTCAGTCACGGGGACACAGTTGTTATCGTAATTGATCACATGGGACTGTGTTAATGGTGGACACTTGGAAATTTGCCTTCCCTTTCATGTCACATCAAAGACACGGCCTGTTTCCTTGTGATTATCGTCTTCGACATGTGCATTTGTAATAAGTATTCTTGAAACAAAGGAAAGACTAGTTATAATTATATTTTACGGCCATTTTTCCAATTTTTCCTACAATAGGTGACAAATAGGCATTACTTTTACCTGGGAAATCCATCATGAATACCTTTGCCGCCGTGGAAAAGATGCGGCAGTCTGACTGACTTCTTAATTCAACGCCAGTTTTATATGTCGTCGTCATCGTCAGTATGGCTCACCATAGACGACATATAAAACTGTTATTGTAGAGATTTTACTCTTGGTATCAATAAGGGGCAGATTAATAATAATAATAATAAATACCTGGGACAATACCACACAAATTGACCTAGTCCCAAATTAAGCAAAGCTTGTGTTATGGTAACTATTCTATTCGGTTTCAAATCCTCGGTCCTACTGTTTTTCTTTTTCATACGGTGCTTTCACGCATCACCAAGGTTAAGGAAATTATCGTAATAAAACCTGTATGCATCTCAGACGAAGGTAGTGTGGTGTCTATAGCTAAGCGACAAGCGCCTTAATATCTAGTTGCTGGCGACTAGTGGCTGTTAATACATCCCTTCCGGGGTGAGCAGAGGAGAGCTATTTTTATACAGTGTGCATCAGAAAATGGGATAGTTGCTAAAATATATGAGTTAGCAAAGAGAAAGGAAACAAATAAAAAAAATATTCCTAATTTGACATGTATTCCTAAATTAACACATATTTGACATGTATTCCTAAATTAACACATACATATTTCCGATAATCCTTACAAAAAATAAACTTGCAAGGTGTACATATTTTTCTGATGAGAAGTATAGTTTCTGAAATAAAACCATCTTTCGCAGTGAATATTACTTACTGCCTTTATTAATGTTATTTTTTTTTATCCTTAGCGCTATTAGTTTTTTTTTTTTTACGCAACTTTTAAAAGAAAGCTGTTTTATGTTTTAAGCCACCCTGTATAATACATTTCCATAAAATTTTGCCTTTTTCCTCGTCTTACATTCTCATAATAATTTAATAAATTCATTCCATCACCATCAATCTGGCCGTGAGACGTGATAAATGTATTAATTTAGCAAATGCCTGGCGGAGGCATGGTCTCCGCGAGGCATACCTTGTTCCTGCAAGTAGGTCAAGGAGAGCATCCTTTGCTCTGGCACACGCTTGCAAATAATTCTGAATGCATTCAGGAATAAATGACGGTCGGGTCACCTTGGTGTTGCGTCTATAGGCGACGATAAGCGCTTACCTTCAGACGGGCAGCTTGGTTGTTTCCCACCTTTGTGGTAGACCACCATAGGTAGTCGTGTTGGATTTATCTATACAAATAAATAAAATTGTGTCTGTTTGCAATATAACCGCTTTTTAATACGCTTTTATTAGCTTGAGACGTATGTATGTTAGTATGTAACGGAATCTTTGAACATGATTTTAACCCCCTTCAAAACGTCGGATTAACTCGAAATTTGGCATACTTATTAAGGACCGATGACAATTCAATATTTTAAACATTTTGACCCGTTATCCTTACTAGGATAATCAGGATCAGCGATTTTTTATATTCATTTTTGCACTGCTAAGCAAAGGTGCTGATGCTGATTCGAAAGATAAACTTGATAATACGCTACGTAATAATCGTTAAAATAATCGCTAAAATAATCATTTTCTATTTTTTTGTTGGATTTTGTATAAAAAGTGTATTTTTTTAGTTTTTTTAAACTAATATTTATTACTAAACGCATATAGGTAGGTTCAGTTGGGATTGGGATACCCAAATCACTCGGCTATCACGACTATCGATTTCTACAATATATACATCGAATATATTGTATATCGATATTGTATACCGAGTTCCTAACGGGATAGGAAGGAAGTATTTGATGAAGAGAGAGATTTTTTCCTGCATGTAGCGAAGCCTAAAGCCAAACCGAAGCCTGTGAAACTCAGTTTAGAAAGATGGCACCTAAAATATATCTGTTGCGGAAAGTGAGTGTGTGGGTACTACCCCTTCGGGAACCCTTGTGGGATGTCATGAAGATATATTTATAGAACTGCAAAACTCTCACTTTAGCTTCAACCCCAAAGTTTAACCCAAATTTACTTTAATAAAATGTAAATTTGATCAAATGTTAATTCCACTAAGCTAATCTTGTCGCGACACATATTCCTCGAGAATCCTACATTTAATTTAAAATCACGTGATACATCGAGCCTAATAAATTAAATTACGTTAATCTCACCTAATACGTGACGTCATAGACGACTACGTCGTGATTGGTTGTTGTCGCTCCGACTCACACGTGATTTGTCGATAAAAATGTAATCTGGCGCCTGATTGGCCCCGCCTGACATGTGTAATATTTTATTCGCCCCGTGATACAATATTGATTCTTAATTGGGTCGTATTGACGGAGCCAGGTATATGTTTGTTCTAATTTTTTCTGCTAGCTGTATAATTGAGGAGGCTGGAGTGTTATTGAAACGTGAAGAACATACCTATATATATATATATATATATATATATATATATATATAACATGACTTGATATAATATATAATTCAGGAAACATTCTTTGGGTTTCTTTAATATAATATTTTAGGTACAATAAACGACAACGAAACTGTCTGCTGTTATACCATTGACAACCCCTTCGGGGACCCTTATGGGAAGGCTCGAGAAGATATATATATATTCATATATGTATATATATATATATATGAATATGTTTAGTTTCACATTAGGTCTAATCCCTTTTAAGCCAATTCTGCGCACCACATCCTACAAGTTTGATCTGAAAGCAGTGGAAGTAGATTCAGGCTTGAAAATGTTACGTTGCAATTTCAACTTTAACGTAACCATTTTGAATCCCTTTTCACTTAAACCTTTATGCGCACGGACAGCTACGAAATTTCCCGACCCCGGAAGTAGGTAGGATCTCTGTAGGAGTTCGTATGCTGCGTTGTGTATGACGTGAACGTCGACGCGAGTGAAAGATGTGACGTCATCGTGCCGTTTTGTTGGGCTATTTTGAGCTTTATTAACAAAGGATGTAAGATAATACATCTTTATCAAGAATAAAGATGTTTTATCTACGCATAAATCCTTACTAATATTATAAATGTGAATGTAAGTTTGTTTGTTACGCTTTCACGTAAAAACTACTTAACCGATAATCATAAAACTTTGTACACATATTCTTGGACTGTGTAGTTGACTTAGTAACATAGGATACTTTTTATTGAAAAAATAAATAAATTTTACGACAGAAAAAAATGCTGTTTTACTAAAATGGTGATTGCTTATATCCAGGATTAAGACATAGAATTCATTTGAATCCTGAAAGATTCAAAGCTCTATGATAAAGGCAAAAATATGTATGTTGCTCTTTCCACGCGGGCGAAGCCGCGGGCATAAGCTAGTATTGGAATAAATACAAAATGTTATTACTTACATACATATCATCACGCCAAGTTTGTTATTACTTTGCTTGTATTAATTTGATATTAATGAACTTTCAAACGGAAGTATAGATAGTCATCCACGGAGACGCGCCCCTCTACGCCGATAGTTTATAGCATAAGTGTGCAACCTTCCCGTCCATATGCCCGCGACTTCGTCCGCGTTGATTTAAAAAAAACAGTTTCTAAAATAATTGTAGCATAAGTGAAAGTCCCATCAAATACGGTCCAGCTGTTTCAGTGATTAGTCGGAACAAACAGACAGACAGACAAAAAAAAATAAAAAATGTGATTTTGCTACATGTGCCGTGTACATACATATCCATATGCATTTAATAAAAAGCGGCTATTTTTTATATTTTAATATTACAAACAGACATCATTTTATTTATTTGTATAGATGAGCATTGTGTATAAACTGTTGGCCTACCAAATAAATTAATATTCAAACTATAATCTGTCACAATTGGTTAAGTCCTGAATCCCGTATGGAGGGGGGGTATAGAAGATACCCCTCCATAATACACACACATATTCAACCGCCAGCGTAGTAGTTTCGTACTCGTGTAACTGGCAGTACAGTATAGGCACACATCGTAAAATACATACAACGCGATTGCCCGGGGGATGCGAACGCAATAAAATCAATGTAGCCTCAGCTTGAAGGCTATCCAGGGTCTGACGTGTGCGAGATAGACATACAGACTAGTCTGGTGCGTGAACGAGATGGCGATACGACGCTCGCATGCAGTTTCATGATTCGCAATTAAGATTTTCAATTACGGAACAACCCTAGTTTTTGGTGCTGGGTTTTAGTGGTTTTAAATAAGTAGTTGTTAGTCGCATCCCGCGGGTTTGTTCGCGGTTAAATGGTAGCATTAAACTTCATATACAGGGGAACAGGGGGCGTTAGAAAATGGAACCGTCAAATATGCGATACGACACAATACTAGGAAGTTTTTATTTTCAAATCTCATTCACAGTTTTCAAATCTATATTTTTGGATAAAAATAATAATAATACATACACAACCCCACAAACCCCTAAATACGTCTTTCGAATTGAGTATATTCCCTTTATCTATTTTATAAGGTATTATATTTAGTTTAAAAAAAAGTGAGGATACTGTGAACTGGTACTGGTAGGGTACTGTGAATATATATTCACAGTACCCTACCAGTACCAGTTCACAGTATCCTCACATTTTTTTAACCAAATATGAAATTTTCTAAAACGCCTGTATGATAGCTGTAATCAGGTAGGAAGTGAGTTTTTTATTTCAGAATAAAACACCGCCAAAGCTTATAAATTACCTCCTTTTTATATTACTTCCGGATCCGTTCAGTTATGGTTGCCTGACAACTAAATAATATTATATACATTATGATGTTAATAGTAAAGGAAATATATGTAAAGAGATAATTATTTTCCTTCAATGTTGAGCTTCCGGATATGTGTAGGCGTTATCCTGTGTAGGTGTGTAATATATGAGGATAATTTATATATTGGCGAATAATATGAGGATTTCCGCTAGCTAATTGTTATTCTCTTCAATAAACTTAATAAGTCGTCAAAATTCTTTGTCCAATTTCGATCCCCAACATTGGATCAAACTTCTTTGACGAATGTCCAATATTTGATCAAATTTATTTGACGAATGCCTTTGGAATCCTTACGCCTTCCTCACTTCCGCGCACCTACTTTCCGCCAGAGAAATAATGTATGTGCCAACGTGACAGTTGGTGAGTTTCCTCTCGATATTTTCTTTCACCGCTAAGCTCGTGGTGTTACTAATAACTGAACTATTCACGAACTTGCAATCTTTGTGTTCTCTCGGACAACTCCGCTACCATGGCTATGGCCTAATATATATCTCCACGAAAAGTAGGTGTAGCTAAGGGTAGGTACTCACCTCTGTCTACCCCCTTGTGTGGAAAAGCCTGAATACGTAAATTCAGCATTGTGCATACCAAAAGTCTTAACATTCCCCAGTAAATAATTTTAAATAGTTTCAACGTAAAGTAAAATAGCTACCTAGAAGCCATTACTCGTTCCATTTTTACATGCAATTTAGCGAGTGTGTCTCTATCCAACGTTTATTGCACAAAATTACTTCCTTCACTTTACCTGAACATTTTTATTACGTAAATGTTACCTACTATCTTCGTATAGATCGGTGTGTTGCCGTAGAATTACGTACATACCTACTATGTGTCTTGTGCTACTAGATTTAAAGTTTAAAATAAAACAGACGTACTTTACATTCAGTAGTTCTTTGTTACGACTTCGTATCGAAATGAGACACCTGTATCGTCACACATTCCCACAAGGGGGATAAGGAATAGCAACGCAAACTTTTGTCCGTTCCAACTACTTAGATCAAATCGATCGGATCAAGGATGGGAACGTTAAGAGTACTCGAAACCGAGCATTTATGAAGAGACTTTGAATGTGGACGAAGCGAAAGAGTATGAAAGAGAAAACCGGCGCTCTATTCTCTCTGCATACCCCGTTAGGGCGATGATGAAATTGTTTTTTTTAGTTCCTGAGATTATAGAATTCAAAGAAACCAACTGTCTGCTTATAATATTATATGTGGTGAAGGAAATTGTTCCACTTTTACTGTGAAAATTCAGTTGAAATTATTTTAAGTGCTGTCGTACGTATGTGGGTCAAAAAATCATATATCCATGCCAAATTTATTCTTACAGCGTATACGGAACCTTTGAAAGATTTTTTTTTCTATTTATTAATGTAGTTTTGTCGGACTATGTCACTCCGTGAGGACACCTGGATATAAAAGTACTTAAAATCTACGCATATATAATTTTAATAAATATTTTATATCGTCAGAACTATGGTTCGCCAGGATACTGTTACACAAACCCACATCTTGGCTACATCCAAATATAGTTCTTCTGACATTTTTATTCTGGTCACATTCCATCAGGATGACAGGTCAAAATTAATCATATTGCTTCTTTGTGTCCCACAAATTGTATCCAGTATTTTCGTAGTCACAATTAATGTAAATAAATGTTGGAAAACTCCTACCAATCTAAAAGATAACTGAATTGGAATGTTTTCTTCACTTCCCCGACATTGAGTGTCTATGATCAAAGATCTATTCAGATTGTAACGTGACAGGTGATAAGCCTGTCACTAATTTACTAAGAATCTCTTTCATTACCTTATCTATACAAAAGAGGATTTCAAGATTTAGAGCCCGCGTAATTAGGGAATATTTAACGTTAAAATCTTCGTTTACTTTAGCTGTGAATAATTTGCCCCAATTATTTAGAGTGTTCTCGCAAAATTGAGGATTATATCAAGAGGAGGAGAATCAATAGGGACTTGGGCTTATGTATCATGGGCGCAGGTAAATATTATTACTTGTTGCAAATTGAGACGTAGAGGTATTATGACGTCATCGTCATCCACCTGCCATTGCCAGTACCGAAAATAGTCGAATTATTAAAGATTAATTCAAGTTGTACTCTTTAGAACTGTTGCGGTCGCGAAGTGTAACTAGTATCTTGCTAATTTGTTGTTACAAGTTCAAACCCCGGTCGATATTAAACTGTTTTTTATTAACTTAACTTGAAAGAAGTATAGGGTCACAAATTTTGCCTCGCACTCTCTCGTTGTCACCTAAAAATTTGGGTTTTTTACACTTTTGCCTACGTCTTCGAGGATTTATAAAGCGGTACCGTCCTTGAAACGGACGAGCATGTATGTAGACTGATGAATGCGGCTGAAGCGAAAGTGGCATGCAAGGTTAGAGGTAGAGAGAGGAAGAGGTAGAGTAGCGCTCTAGCCTCCGTCCGCACCGTTAAAGATAAGTCATGATGTTATAATAAAAAAACAAAAACTTTTAATTCATCAATTTATTTATTTATTATCAGGAACAGTAAATACAGCGAAGGAAATCATCGAGAGGAAACCTGCATACGTTGGAGAAGCAATTTAAAGGCGTATATATATATATATATATATATATAGTCGTACTTGAGTAACGGCGACGGACTTGCCATGTGCCACGTTGGCACCTAAAATATATCTCTGGTGGAATGTGGGTGTGTGGGGTACGACTTATACACTTCTGCCTACCCCTTCGAGGACCCTTATCGGGAGGCGTGAGGATGTCTTATTATTATTATACATGATACAGTTATGACTCACAAATCAGTCTGCGATAATGACCACAGTAGTATAAAATTGTGTCGCAGTAAACTGACCTGAAAATGATATACACACCACTCACCAATTCTGGAAATGTACCTAACACGAGACTGTACAATTATAATTTCTGGACCGGCTCGTAGGGTTCAATTCCGTTGACAGTTGATAGACGTCAAACCTGACATTTGGGTTGGTCAGTGACCGGAATAACGAACGTTGCTCTACAAATCTACATAATATAAACACTCGCAGGCTTATCACCATGCTGTATTTATCTACTTATCATATCGTCTTATTATCACATATATACATACATGCAAATCATCACGCCTAATGGGGTAGGCAGAGAGTATAGAGCGCCAGTTCTCTCTAGACTTATATACCTCTTTCGCTTCGTTTCTTCATACATGCTCGTCGGTTGCGAGTACTTTTGACGTTCCCGTCCTTGAGCGTCCGATCGATTTGATCCAGGTAGTTGGAACGTGGCCTTCCTCTGCCTCTTCTTGCACACACTTTTGCTTTGTATATCTGTTTTGTCAATCGTATCGTATTTAATACATACCTATTTATATATGGGTACGTATGTTGCTTGCTATTATAATTTATATCAAACGCCCTTGTATTTACTTAAACGTTTATGCTCATAACCAACATCAACTAAATAACAGTAATAAATTGAAAAATGCACTTTTTATGACCATTTTCGCCCGTAGCGTAACATGTGTAATAAAAGTGCCATAAAACCTATTATTATTAACAATTTATAACCGTTCATTGTTACAATTTAAGTGATTATGAAATTAACATCTTTTATGACTCTCTCTTACTGCTTTGGTTCTTACAATAGTTGAACTAAATAATTAAATAATTTTATTTACTTATCTTGCTTCGCATCCCTACACGCGTTCTCAAGAGTAACTATATGGAAATCCAACGCTGTATTTACTCATTTCCCTGTAGTTTTCCCACAAGGGACAGAGACAGATAGTGGTTTAATAATAATTCCATTTCGCCGGAGATATATTTTTAGGTATCGTATGTAACTGAATGCGAGGCGGTCGCCGTTTCTAAGGCGTCCTTTACATATTCGAATTTATTTCTTCTCACACGTACGCAGGTTTCCTTGCGATCTTTTCTTTCACATGTATTGTGTTGAGTGCAATGTTTACTCAAGGATATTTGTTTATTTATTCTCATTTACAACTATCGTTACAGTTTTCAATAATGCGTCAGTGCAGATCATAGTTTAAGGGCCCCTAGATATACTCACGTATCATCACACCGAGCTCCTCACGGAGTACCCAGAGAGATAGCGCCAGTTCTCTTTAGACTTACATACCTCTTTCGCTTTGTCCATATTCTTCTGTCTCTTCATACAAGCTCGTCGGTTTCGAGTACTCTTAACGTTCCCGTCCTTGAGTGTGCGATCGATTTGACATAGGTAGTTAGAACGTCTTTCTCTGCCTCTTTTTTCAATCACTTTCGCTTTGTATATCTATTTCGTCAATCTTGCTACCCTCATCCTTCCTATATGCCAAAACCAATAGTAGCATTCATTGTATATTTACACTTCTGTGAAGCTAGTACATGTTTTTATAGTCTGTATATTCAGTGTTTAAAAAAAACAACGTCCCTACTTCCTTTCCATATTCTCAACGGAGCGATTGATAAGCCGTCCTAAACCGACATAGGTTGTACGAAAATTTACAAGTCGAAGTCGCCGAGGCGTGAATTGGAGGTCACGGGTTCAAACCCCACAAAGGAGCTGGTGCGTTCACCCCGGTTACATCATTTATTTGGGTTACTTGGCATATTTAGAGTTTATTTATACTAGGCAGTTCGCGTAACGGTCGTTGTACACCTTCGGATGTGTGAATCACGCTTATGTGCGAAAACTGTCCTGCCTTCCTTAGTAAACAATTTGGATAACTCACCCTCAGAAAACATTTGTAAAATGAGCGTATTGATGCTTTGTGCCTGAGCGTATAATCATTATATTTATGTAGATACTTACATATAATCACGCTTAGTGCGTCCCATCACGCGTAGGCAGCTCTCTAGCTCAAACAAAGAATCTTATTAATATCTGCAGTATCGAGTATTCTCGATGTTCCCATCGTTAAATGTCAGATCGATTTGTTCTAGGTAGTTGTAACGTGGCCTTTCTATATGACCAAGCCGACGTAAGATGCCTTATTCTATATTTACAGTGCCATCCGCTAGTCTCGGTAGTGCTAGCTAGGTCTTCATCTGCCTCTCACACACTTTCGCTTTGTATGTCTGTTTCGTCAATCTTTCTTCACTCATCCTATATGTCCAAGCCAACGCAACTTTCATCTTTACAATCACCCCGTCGTTCACGCCAACCTATAAATAATAATAATATATATAATATATCCTCACGCCTTCCCTCATAAATAAGTCTCCCTGATAACTTCACCACCTAGTTACCCTACCGCCTCTTAGTTCCTCCTCAATATTCACTGGCATACGAGATAAGCCTGATAATTACCTCGTACCAGCCTGTCTTCTATACTTATACACCTTATTAGATGCAGTACGGTCCACGACACGATTTTATAAGCCGACAGTTTATTGCAGGAGATCTAACGAATTGGATTACTAGTTGCCAGTGATAAGGGAACTGTAAATCAATAGGTATAATAAAATGTAACGGATCGCTGTCTGTACATGGATGATATATATCATATGAAGAGATATATGAGAAAAAATATTATTGGTACCCTTATCAACGCAAATAGCACCCAAAACAATGATTGTTAGAATGTTTGTCTGTATATCTGTTTGTCTGTGCGTTTGTGCACGCTAACCTCAGAAACGGCTTATCCGATTTAAATGTGGTTTTCAGTAATTGGTAAGCTTCACTCAGTGTACTCAAAATAAACCAAAAGATATATCAAAAAAAATCTGGCCACTTATTTCCACGCGAACGAAGTCGCGGGCGCAGCTAGTTGACTTAATATAAATTAGTTTTTTATATATATTTATAACTTGGATATTAGTCCTTTAATCAGTATTAAATTACAATAGAATTTACTTAGTTTAGACAATACTGGGTGCCAGTGAGATGAGCTCTATAGATAGACTGAATATAAAAGGTTTTTTTTTATACAGGTATATAAGACTTGGATTTGTTTAGTTGGTTTTAAATTACAAGAGAAGTTTATCACCTTTTTTATTGCGTATCGTTACGTGAGTTCCGGACACTTTTGCTACTGGACGGAACAATGCCGAGATTAAAGGCACTTATTAGGTGCGAAGACTTGGATGGGGTTAGAATTACGGCCACATAGATATTCTCACAAAATACCACCATTCATACCCAGCTATCTTATGCGAGTGTTCCTTTTAGTTGGTTTTAGGCTGTTTTGCAATCTCGCAGGCCGTAAGCTTAAGCTCTGAAGGATAAGATTCGCAACGAATACATCCGACAGAGAACCAAAGTTATCGATATAGCTCAAAGAATTAGCAAGCTGAAGTGGCAGTGGGCCGGCCATATCTCGCGAAGAACCGACAACCGCTGGGGTAAACGTGTTCTTCAGTGGAGACCTCGACTAGGCAAACGTCGTGTAGGACGCCCTCCGACCAGGTGGGATGACGATTTGCGAAGGACTGCTGGCAGATGCTGGATGCGGCAAGCTGATGACGGCGCTATGGCGCTCATTAGGGGAGACCTATGTCCAGCAGTGGACTAGAGTGGGCTGATGATGAGGCCGCAAGCTTGCCAACAAAAAAAATACATATCTACCCCATTAGTATGCTTTGTATAGTAAGCAACGACCTATTGTCGGGCCTACGTTGTTCCCCCATACTTGGGTACTATTGATGTAACGAAAAAAATATTGTATATGCCTAATGATTTGAAAAGAGTAACCATGGAGTTTCTTGCCGGTTCTTCTCCATGGAAGTGACCAACCCGAACCGTGCTTCTTTTTCGACGTTTTATAAGTGCCCACCTGGGCCTATGTGAAATAAAAAGATTTTGATTTTGATTTTGAGTCCTATTGTAAAGTAACACCAATTTTCAGCTCCGTAAGGCTGACATTGTAACAGTATTTATTCCTAGTATTTTACTAGAGGTCTGAGGCAGGATAGGCTAACAAATTGTTAGTAGTTTTTGAGACAGTCATGACAGAAAGGCTTATCCCCCAACAAAATTGTGGGAATTTCTCCTAATCACCCGAGTCGATGCGTCATCCCCAGTGCTGCCAGTCGATATAAATGTATTTAGTACCTATAAACTTCGCGGTACTTACTATTGAACTACTTTCACATAGTTTCCAATATGATCTGGATTCCTTCATCTAAAGCCATTTCTCTTTAAGCTTATTCAACTATGTATATGTAGTTTTATAAATGTCAAGTTAATAACCCGATGTTTCGCCTGGGATTTTCCTATAAGTCTAGTTGAATCAAAAGTCGGTCAATTTTACAAATAAACGATTACCTTTTTTTAGAGATATGTTCATTTTCATACACACATATCATCACGCCGAGTCCTTCATATATGGAGGATTGATTATGGCGCCGTTTTTCTTACAGATCTCTTTTGCTTCAACCACATTCATCAGTCTCCTCATACATGCTCGGCGGTTACGAGCTCTTCTGCCATAGACATCACCATTTGCCATTTACCATCAGGCGTAGGCACTGCACCTTAGCAGTATTAAAAAAACAGAAATATTTGAACTAAGAATTCGAATTAGGGTGTGTATTTTACCGACTCTTAAGTTCGAAATTAGATCTGGTCGAAAGAGGCTGTATAGGTTCTAGCTACATACCTCTGTCTACCCCTTCCCCCCCCTTCACCCTTGTCAGAAGGCGTGACGGTGTATTATTATTTTACTGACGTTCTTAGTCATGACGTTTCTAAGCAACTTTCCAGAATTCATCTGATATAGTGCGTATAAAATTAAAGTGATCACCGGCCTCTGTATAGTTTCCTCTTCCCCTCCACAAGTGTTTGCAATAAATTATATAATTTGGTATTTTAATGTTGGTGCCATGACGCAATATGACAATATATATTTAAGTTTATTGTCGCGTAATCGAGCGAAAAATGAAAACGGCCTTCGGGCGCCGACATGGAATTAGAATTTTCCGGTGGCCAGAGCGTTTCACAAATTAACATAGATATAGTAAAGCTTGTACTACACAGTTTATGTGCTAATGATGGCTAATGATGCGTTTCGTGGTCAAAGTTTCCTTTGAGATAATTGTAGATGAAGTTATTTTACCTAAGCCAAGGTTCTACAACCGGGTGCAGGTTAAAGGTTAGGAGCCGTGGTTCGAGCTAATAATCGCCTGATAAGCTTTTGTTTTCAACGCAAAAGTTTCATGTCCCGACTGTACCAATTTTTCTCTACTTAACTTCTGAAGTGAAGCAAAGAGTAGGCTTCTTTTACGAAGGATTTATTTCGTTTACGAGGAAAATTTAAGACGTATGTATAGTCCGTGCTTGCATCAATAAGTCCGATCAAGATTGGGTGTGGCAACTCATACATACCTACATATCATCACGACGAGTGACAAAAAAGCGCCAGTTATCTCTACTTACATACCTCTATCTTTTCGTCCAAATTCATCAGTCTCTTCATATATAATTCTCCTCGGTTTGAGTACTCTTGACGTTCCCGTCCTTGAGCGTCCGATCGATTTTATCTAGGTAGTTAGAACGTGGTCTTCCTCTGCCTGTTCTTGCACACACTTTGCATGCTTAATCATATGGATAATAAAAGTAGTATGTATGACACAGTACCAATAAGGGACTTTAGGTTTCGTTTTAAAGAATACATTTTTCGATGCGAAATTTACATACATGGCCCATGAACTGGCGATTTACCAGCCTGCCAGCCTGGGACTCGCGGTCATATGTATGCCTATGCTAATTTATATTATTAGCTTAGGTGGAAAATCTAAATTTTCCACCTAAGCTAAATAACCTAAGCTAAAGGCGTGTCACATAAAAAGGTTCTTTTTATGTGACACGCCTTTTTCTTTTTATATTATCATGTCTTTAAGGTCCCCGAAGTGGTATGCAGATATGTGTAGTGCCAGCAAAGTCACTTAGATGATATAAATTGATTATGACGTATGCAGGATTACTCACGCTGTTTTTCTAAACCGTAACGTAAATCATCAGGTCCATTGAATATCATAGAACTTGTTACTGTCAATGATTTAGTTCCAGAAGCATTAGCTGTTCGACAAACTTTGGCACGGTTTCACAGGAAAACGGATTACGAACGAAACCTTATAAATTATTCATAATATTTGTCACGAAAAGTTGTATCGACTCGTTATCACGGTTCTGTACGCACGTTTCGACCAATAATACTTTATTATGGCATTATGATTACATAATTAGGACTATGGAACGAGGAGTTTGGGTGGTCTTGTAAGTCTTCCGACAACAACAACAAGGGAATTTTTTCAAATGTTTACACGAAATTATGAACCGCGGTAGCCGACTGGTTCGAAAAGCATTCAGTTTTTTCAGAACTTAAGTATAGTACCTAAATAATTACGCCACTAGTTTTCGGTGCAGGAAAACATTGAGGGGAAACCTGATTACGTTTGAGAAGAAATACAAAGACGTATGTATAGACATATGTATGTAAGTCGTGCTTGAGAATCGTCGATAAATTAGTCATCTCTCACGTTGGCACATAAATAAACCTCTCACGGGTAGGCCCGTTGAGACGGCGTGAAGAGTGCAAAAGTACGTAAAATTGCTGACTACAATGATACCGTAGGATAATGATTAATGATACCTCAGTGTGCTGCCAGCCTAATCCATATCTAGATAGACAGTGCCTTTGTTTTCGGCTTTGTATTCAGATACGTTTTGTATTGTATTGTATTGTATACGGAGGAAAGTTGGACCCCGATAAGTATCTGTTACATTCATAACACTTTGATCCGCTTACTGAGTTATACGGACAAACATATTTTACGTATATGTTGTGTATATATGTAGATATATAAATACAACAAATTGTTCCCTCCCTCAAAGGGTACCCCACATTATTAGCTGGATTAACGCATAACCTAGATATTTTCACCAATCACAGAGTGGCTACGCAAGTGATAGTCCGGTATCGTGAGCGTAAATAGGCTACGGTAACCGTTTCCCAGGTGGGCCGTATGCTTGTTTGCCACTCTTGTTGTATAAAAAAAAACTCCCATTTATCTGAGAGAGCATTATAGATTTATATCCGAATCCCATGACCTTCACCTCAGATCTTCAGACTCCCTCCGTCTCTGTACTCCTATCCACTCAAACTCCATTGAGCATCGGTCTTTTGGTGTTACGGCGGTGCGTTTATGGAATCAGCTCCCTCTCAATATTAGGAAATAAATTTTTAAGCGCCTAGTTAAAGAGCACTATTTGAAAGCACCCTAGAATACAAATATTTACTCATCATTTATTTGTATTATATATTAATATGTTTCTTGTAATATGTGTTTATGTATGTAACTTATATATATATGTAGGTGTGGGTGAAATCACCATTTCTTGGGTTTAACTATACTTTTGCTGCGACGCAAAGGTCGCAAGTTCGAATCCCGACTGTACCAATGAGTTTTTTCTGAACTTAAGTACAGTGATTAGTCACACCACGAGCTTTACGGTGAAGGAAAACATCGAGAGGAAACCAGCATACGTCTGAGAAGAAATTCAAAGGCGTATGTATAGTCGTGCTTGAGTAACGGCGATGGACTCGCCATCTGTCACGTTGGCACCAAATATACCTCTGGCGGAAAGTGGGTGTGTGGGTATTACCTGTATTACCTATACACTGCCTGCCCCTTCGGGGACCCTTGTGGGAAGGCGTGAGGATATAACTATACTTTTTATTTAATTTCTTGTAGAGCACATTAAACACTCATAATGGCGGCGTCTTGCGAGAGAGCGAGATCGAACTACATCCGTCCCTTCCACAGCATGCGTTCAGAAATATTAAAATTAGAAAAATTTTAAATGTTAGAAATAATTAAATCCTACATGTATGTTTTCTTTTTTGTATACTTATTTCGTGTTGTATACGTATTTCCTATTCAATTTTGCATGCTACTTATTTTGATGTATATAAATATTTACCTATATATATCTTATCTATCTTGTGTATGGTATTACCTGCGCGTTAATAAAATCTATTGTCCTTCGGTCTTTTGAATGGTGCTATTGTAAGAAAACTCTTAGCGTTAATGTGCGGTATCGGATTGCTTTCACCCTTCCATTATTAGGTATTGTCTTGAGCTATGGTCTTCTAGATATTGATTTCAAGTGACAGTAGCAAGGACTAAGAATATAATAAAGCTCAAGTGTTTGTTTGGTTGTTTCGTCGGGCTCAGGAATTGCTAAGCCGATTAAACAAAACGCTAGATAGCCCGCTTTTTAAGGATGGCGATTTATTGTGTACCCATGAAGACGCGCCCCACTATTCTTCCTTATAGTTTATAGCGTAAGTGTGCAACCTTCCACTAACGTTTGAGTATTGTCGGTACACACTGATTACCTATGAGTGCACACGCACACTACAATTAATGGAGTCTGGTCATACTACCCGCATCCCGCGACCTTATCGACTAGAAATTGGTGGGGCGCGTCTTCGTGGATGGATAGTATATACTTTATACGCTTTACTTTTTACGCTTATAGTATATACTTTATACGTAGATATACTTTATATGCAGGCTTTATCGTATCTCGATACGACTGACAGGAACGAAGCACGAAAAATGTTGCAAAAACGGGAAAATTATTTGTTTTATTTCAGGAAAATAATTTTACTCGGGACCCGAAATCTAGGAAATGTCAGGAAAGTGTGGCCATAGCGAAATATTAGTTTGTATGTGATATAAATAATAATATCTATATACCCATTTCCAAGTGGCACTTCTCCCTCTTCACACTCTTTCGCAGTGTAGGTACTTATATTATATAGATACTTATATTTATAAATTTCTTTTTAATTATTTATTTGACATGTATGTTTGTATTTCGATACAAAAACAACAGGCGTTAAGAAAGGAAAAAAGATGAATATATTCTATGCCATCTGTCACGCTGGCACCTAAATATATCTAAGATGAGAATCCTTATGGGAGGGTATGAAAATAGATCTACCTATATCACCATTTTATGTTGCCAATCAAAATTGATGTCCGAACGATATATGGTCTATTACAACAAGGTATAAAATCCCCTGTGTTTTACTCCGGTTGTATATAACATAGCAGCGATAAGTCGACAGATGTGCTCTTAATTTTAGTGCATGGTTTTTACTACAGTGTGTCGCCGCGACGTCCTAAGGGCTTTACACATATGAACGGCGTTAATCGGAAGGATGCTGGGACAGGAGGTAGCACGTCTACGCGGATCTTTGAGTCGTTATTGCGTGAATTGTGTTGCCAGTTGTCTCATATAACGCATAAAATATGGATAGGTCAACACTGCCATTGTCCCTCGTATTGTCCTAACGTTCCCGTTGAGTATATTCAGGTTTATGACAGTATGAGCAATGGACTTGATGGTATTTGAATGCGAATTGTTTAATTTTGCTTATATACCTACATACATGTCATCACACCAAGTCTCGAACTAGGTTGGCAGAGAGAGTAGAGCGCCAGTTCCCTATAGACTTAGATACCTATTTCGCTTTGTCCACATTCATCAGGGACTTCATACATGCTCGCCAGGTTTTGAGCCAGATATTGCATCCGTGAGTACCCGATCGATTTCATCTAGGTAGGTAGAGCGTGGTCCTCTGCCTCTTCTTGTACACACTTTCGCGTTGTATATCTGTTTCGTCAATTTTTCTTCACTCACTCACCCTTTCTATAGGTCCAAACATATATATAAGGTTAACGTACATAAAGAGTGTTAAAAATATATTATATATACTAACTACTACTTCGGACCCTTGTCGAGAAGCGTGAAAATATTCATAGTTATTCTGCTATTTGGGTTTGAGACAAATCCAATAATTTAAACGTTATTAAAAATGGGTACAGCAGTTTTTGGGTAAAAATTCAGTAACAAACTTCGATTTTGTTTCATATATGTATGTGTAGAGATGGATGTATGGAAGCTTAAGCTTTCTTAATTTTCCGGATACGTGGCAGCCCTAACCGGCACCGTGACGCGAAATTTATCATCGGCATTAACTATGACACGAAACTGATGTATGCTTTATTGGGTACGACATACGGGCGATCTTATTATATCATTTACGGCTTTCAATGTAAATATATCGCCAAGCTAACGGGTGATGTATCCAAAACATCTTGTTATTTTGCATGCGATATTTTTACACCTTTACCAAAATAGGTGTCGATTAATCTTTCCAATGTCCCTTGCGAGTAACAGGTGACACTTTGGCCCATAAATCATGACAGTTTCTTCCATTCTTGTCCCTTTGTCGTGTCGACTTATATTTAGCATGGTGTTGGGTATCTTTGCATTTTTTGTATTCTCTTTGTATTTGTTATTATGTTCCAAATATACATATAATATCTTCACGACCTCACACTAGGGTCCTCCCAAGGCGTAGGCAGAGGTTGTTAATACCCACACGCCAACTTTTCACCGGACATACGTCTTATGTGCCAACGTGACTTAAGGCTTGTCTATCCCCGTTTCGAAAGCATCTATACATACGTCTTTGAATTTCTTCTCAGACGTATGCAGGTTTCCTCTCGATGTTTTCCTTCACCGTAAAGCTCGTGGTGTGACTAATCACTGTACTTAAATTAAGAAACTCATTGGTACAGTCGGGATTAGAACTTGCAATCTTTGTATTGGTGGCATTGTGTTCAGTAATTGGATATTGCTGTCGCATTATTTGAATATACCTTCTAATCACTGAAGGGAAGTCAATAGAATTAGGTAAATTATCGAAGCTAAATAATTACTCGACTATGTTGGTATCGAATTGGAACCAAATTGATATAATTGCTTCCGAATTACGCACTATTCGGATCGTATGCGTACTATACCGAATATATCATAGACGAGTCTAATTGCCGTGGTGGTTTCAGTGGTCTGCAAAGTCAACGTTGCAGGTTCTAACCTCGGCTGTACTAGGAGCTTTTGAACTGCAGTGAATTGTCAGACCACGAAACTTACAGTGTAGGAAAACATCGCCAGGTAGCCTGAATTCGTTTCAGAAGAAAGTATAGTCGTGATAAGCGGTAATGCCTTCTGTCACGATGGCACGTAAATAATTCTTCAAAGACAAAATGATGATACATCTAATAGGGAACCCTTGTGGGAAGGCGTCTTCGAATAAACATGCATAGAAAGATAAACAAAGCTGCTTTTATATTATTAAGACTCCTTTAGCAATCGGTAGAAGACAAACTATAATGAAAATAAAAAAAATTACCTACCGTCTGTAGGGACGTAATGTAGATTCAGTTTTGGCAAAAGCAACGACACACGAAATTGGCACATGACGCTGCCAATGTACATTGCGAAAGGCTACCTTTTATACTGCCTGCCGTTAAGGCTTCTACGTGGAAAATTCACATGAACCTTTTACCGGCGAGACAATTTTTTATTAACCTCTTTGTCCCAGCCTCCAGGTGCGATGCGGCTTTCTTTGCATCCGAGTTTCTTTACACGAGAATGTGAACGTCCTATGGTAACGAGTTTCCTCTACTAAAAGCTAGTAGTCTACTGAATCGATTAAATATAGAGGGCGCTTCAGAAATGATGCATACATATCGTACACATCATCACGCCGAGTCCCTAACGAGGTAGGCAGAGGGTATAGAGCGCCAGTTCTCTTTAGACTTTCATAGCTCTTTCGCCTCTACATTCATCAGTCTCTCCGTACAAGCTCGTCGGTTTCGAGTACTCTTGACGTTCCCGTCCTTGAGCGTTCGACCGATTTGATCCCGGTAATTTGGCGAAACAGCGTGGAAAACGCGGCTGGCATTACATTTGTTTTGTCTGGTTTTTTAAAAAATATGTAAAAAAATACTCTCCTAGTAGATTTTTTTACTTTATATTCGCAAAACAATCTGCTGTAACGATAAAGTTATACATTTAGAATCTAACTACGATGTTATCTTATTTATTATTGTTTAAAAAAAACATAATTATGTTTCGTAGTGAGTGTTACCTCCTTAATATCTCCTTTCCTCCTAACAACATTTTGTGATCTTAACAATTGGCACCTTGTCACATACAAGGTGACTCAGAAAATAGTACTGTTGTCTTCTAGAAGTTGTAGGGTGTGAATATACCCTCGATGCAATAAAACAGATTGTTCAAGTAAGGTGAGGATAAACGAGACAAAGTTTTACAAAGTTCCTCTGCAGACTCCTGACCGAGGCAAGTTTCCTTAAAACGTGTTCTGTGCTTCGTACACGAGTTTCCTTCACGTGATTTTGCCAAAAAATATTCGAATCTCGTTTCTTCATTAAAATAACTTAAAATGTCGACTGAAATGAGATGTGCGTCTAAGGCTTCGCCAATTCGTGTCAACTTTTTTACTTTGTCGGTATCTTGAAAAGTTGTTTTAGCTGTTATCCTTTTTAGGCTTCGGCGGTTTTCTTATTTTCCTTCTCTCGTGAGTGAAACCTCGGAAAAGCTTTGTTATTCGAATTACCTGTTGCTGCTTGAAATATTGTGGTCTGTAATTTTGTTGAGACTTGTTCAATTTTCACCTGAGCGTCTCTTTTTATGTGTTTCATAGATCATTGTACTTAACTTAAGTAAAGCTCGTTGACACAATTTTTGCGTTTCGAACCATTTGGCCACCTCAGCTTTATAGTGATACGTATAATGTGGTACGAGTAGTTGCCTGCAACACATGGATTGCAAATTCGAGTCCCATTTATACCAATGAGCTTTTCGAACTTAATTATAGTGATTAGGCACACCATGAGCCTTACGCTGAAGGAAAACATGGCGAGGAAATCAGTATACGTTTGAGAAGAAATACAAAGACATAATAGTCTTTACATAACAGTCATGCTTGAGTAACGGCGATGGACTCGTATTCTGTCAATTTGGCACCTAATATCTGACGTAAAGTGGGTACTAACTATAGGTTCACCTCTGCGAAGGCGTGAAGATATTATTCCCTATTATCTGTCCAAACAAGTGAGACCACCCTGTGTATAAATACTCTCGGCGATCGCGTAAAAATACTTGAGTCCGGAATGACGACTGAGGACAGAGAAAGGGCGTGACAAATAATCATGTCCACGATCATTTACCGACACGCGGGCTATAATTTTTAGGGTACTGTAAACTAAGGGCAAAAACCTTGCCTTTGTCATTTCGTCCTGCCCGTTGGTCTCTACGGACGACCTACCGTAGATAATATCAGAAACCCGTGCGTTCATCCTCGAAAAATTTTCTTTTTTTCTCTTATTTAAGTAACGTAACAGACGGACAGACAGAGTTACTTTCGCATTTATAATATTAGTAGGGATAAAATATATATCTGGCGGAAGGTGGGTGTGTGGGTACTACCTGTACTGTATCTGTACCTACCTATACCATGTATATCTGCCTACCACTTCGGGGACCCTTGTGAGAAGGCGTGAGGGGGAATATTTCCCTTCTATAATAGTAATATATGACGTTTTATATGCGTTCCCTGAGTCCTTCACGTTGAACAAAAGATTTTCTTTTATTGGTGCAGACCAACGTTCCTTGAAAAGAATAATAATAATATCCTCACGCCTTCCCCAAGGGTCCCCGAAGGGGTAGGCAGAGGTGTATGGGTAATACCCACACACCCACTTTACGCCGAGGTATATTAGGTGCCAACGTGACAGATGGCGAGTCCATCGCCGTTACTCAAGCACGACTATACATACGCCTTTTAATTTCTCCTCAGACGTATGCAGGTTTCCTCACGATGTTTTCCTTCACGGTACAGCTCGTGGTGTGACTAATCACTCACACAAGCTCAGAAAAACTCATTGGTATTGTCGGGATTCGCGTTCTTGCGATCTTTGTGTCGCAGACAACTGCTCGAACCACTCGGCCACCACGGAAATAAGTCCACACTTGTTATAGATAGCTATATACATATATATAGTACAGAACTCTCAATGCGCGAGTCCAATGCGCACTTGGCTATGTTTTTATGTATGTGACAAACGTTCGTGTCAGCTCTGACGGCAACCGTTACGCCTTATCAAAGCAGTAACAGTACCACCCAGGACTGAACATGTGACATGTTTCTAAAATGAAGTTCATCAGCTATACCACTTCATCCTCCCTTCCAATGTTACGTATACTAAAGATGAGGGAAGAAAGATCGACGAACAGATATACTATGCGAAAGTGTGTAGAAGAACAGGCATGCCACGTTCCAACTGCCTAGATCAAATCGATCGTGACACGCAAGGATGGGAACGTGAAGAAAGAGACTGATGAATGTGGATGCAGCTGAAGAGGTACGTATGTAAGTCTAGAGAGAATTAGCGATCTATTCTATGAGCGAAGAATGATTCGTGTGAGTGAATGACGAAACAGATATACAATGCGAAATGTCACGTGTCTATCACGTGGCAGCGAAATTTGACTAGGGGTGTAGTTACATCTCTGCCTATTTTCTGGAAGGCGGTAAAATATTGGGAATAACCACGAACAATTTAAACCATTCTCGAATCCACCAGAAGACAGTAAATTTCATCAAAATCGGTTCAGCCGTCAATGACAAACACACGTATAGTAGAATTATATATATAGAAAAAATATATATACCGATAAACGCTGCCTCAAGCGTTGGTAAAAACAACCACAGTAGATTGACTTATATAAATGGGCATGAACAGTAAAATCTTTTTTGTAACTTTAGCAGTGACACCAAGGCTTTCTGACCACATTCGTGTGAAAGGAAAGCGGTGGTATTTTCCCGCCATAGATTCGTGTCAGACATGGTCTGTGGCTCGGTGCACTAATACCGAACAGATTGTAGATTAGAGCGGGCAATACTAATGAGTAGAAACGTCCAGAGGCGAGGATATTTGATCCGCCTGTACGCATTGTCTTTCCCTCAAGCGCCACTAATTCAATTATTCTTCGTATAAGACTTAATCACTTTCATTATTACAAGATATATTTTATTTCAGTTCAGTGCGCGAGAGGTTTGGGACTCTAGTGAGAACTCGCGTTCTACTCTCTCTACCCGCCCGTGAGAGATACGGCGTAATGAATATTTATTTAGTAGTCTGTAAAAAAAGGAACGTTTTTACGTAAATAACATACTTCAAAATCAATCGTCATATTCCAAGTATTCTAATATTTCAAGTATCCAAATATTCCAAGTATCCAAATCCTTCAAGTACCTGCCCAAATACACTAAATATCTAAATTTTCTAAGTAACCGATTATCCAAAGTATCTAAGTAGTCCATGTAGGTATTCCAATTCGAAACCCCTCGTTTTTCAAGCGCTTATAAGCTAGTATGTACCCGCTTATCATAAGACGAGCCGAATTTTTACTAGCAATGTATTATACTTCCAAAGAAACTTTTGTCGTGTTAAACTAAACTCGACTTAAATACTTACATAATAGCGTTATAAATCTCACTAACCTAATAAATAATTGGAGTGATTAAGACTCATCAATATTTCCCCTACCCAAAGGACATTGAAAAAACAATCTCAAACTAACTTAGCTTTTGCCTAATCGGGTTTTCTAGAAGATTGCTCCGCTAATGGGAACTTGTGAAATCCTTTTATAAAATCAATGTTCCATTACTGGAACAAATCCTTGCTGCATAAACTCGATAGATGATTCTCAAAGCAGCTCACCTAATACTCAAATAGTTTCTAGTATATCTTAGCGCATTTTTACAATAGCAGACGAAAACACAGGTGTAATAAATTTAGGTGCCAACATGACTTTCCAGACGTCTTCGGAATTTCTCTTTGTAAAATTCTCACGGTGTTTTTCTTCAGTGGTAAGCTTATCGTCTGATAAATAGCTGTGCTTAAGATATGTAAGTTTAGAGAGAACTTGCGCTCTAGTCTCTACCTACGGCGTAAGACTTGGCTTGACGATATGTATGTCAGTTTAGAGAAAACTCATTGGTATAGAAATTAATACTTTGACTTCTTCTTTGGCCACGGCTTTCACAGACTCACAGTTCGAAGCGAATAACGCTTTGTCATTCATACACGAATGTTTGTGTAGCCCGCGCTGTCTCGTGTACATCGTATTATAAATGGTGTTTTGTATCGCGGCCGTCTAACCCGAATTTCGGGATAACGGATATTACGAAAAGGTTCTACATCTAAAGGGGTATAAACTATCCCGAGCTGTAAGTGGGGGGGCGGTCGGTCGATCGCCTCGTAGTCGGTGTGGCAACAGCGCACGAGCGGGGGCGGCGTGCGGAGTGGCAACCCCGCCGATCAGCTGATGCGAGCCACTTTATAAATTCAAAACAGGCCGCAAAAACGTGACACGCTCCCACCATGTGGGTCGCGCCAAAACATTGCCCCTCGATTAATGTTTCCTTATTAAGTTATTATCGTTATTGATAATAAGGAACTTCCAGAATTCCGTGGAACCACTATGTTTCGACATTGCTAGTAAGCTTTTAAATGATTGTTTGCTTTCTGTTGTACGTTTAACAAGTCCTTTTTAAATTGCCGTCTGTTAAATGTGAGCCCGAAGCTTTTAGAATATTTGTACGACGGCAATGAATATTCAATGCGCAAAAAATATTCCTATTGAAAAATTCTCGGCGTGTTTTTATCGATATCATTTTCATCTCCTTTATGGATATTCCGGGAATCACGTGGGCTGGAGAAGAATATTCTCCTTTGAATGCTTTCGAAAATAATGAAAGGAGACAAACATTTCTCGGAACCCCTAATTACATCAGATTTTCCGCCCACCTGCTATTTTCGTCAGGCCGATAAGTACCATCGTTATGGGTATTATATCTATTCAAAACGAAACACGTGTAAGGTATTAATTCGAAATAGGAGAAATATATCAATTACTTTGTGGGTAGGAATAAGCGTTGAAAGCACCGACTAAATTCATATCACAACATATGCTTTAATGTAGAGTTGGTCGGCTATACCTATGTTGTAAACCCAATTTCATTTCCCATTTCCAAACCTAACCTAACTCAATGCTGTCAAGTGGAGTGTAACTAAAATCCCGGGCGCGCGAGCTATGGGGGGCGGAAGGAAGTGCAGCGGGAGGGGGCAGTAGCTCAATAATTTGCGTGCGGGGAGTGGGGGGAAGGGAGAAGGCACAGCGCGTGCGGTGCAATAGCCTGCCCGGGCCAGTCGACTACTCTGCAAGGTCACTGCCGATGTGAACACGACTCTTCCATTCATGAATGCAATTTTTTAAACAAAACACGTTCGTTATTTGAAATTTGACGTAGGGAACGCATGTCTGGCAGGTTGGGTTGTCAAATTCGTTTGGTTTGTTAAGATCTGCGAAACTTAAAAAAAAAATGAATTTGTATCAACAAAATATTATTAGCCGAAATTGTGCCTTTCGTAGATTGATTTGAGTAACATTAGGTATCTATTTTACCAATTTTTCTTTTTATATCTACAGGTGAACTTATCTAAACCTACCTATTGGGTATTCTTGATATACATACATATTTGATATTTCATACATGCCCACAAAGGTCCTGGAAGGAATAGGCAGAGAGTGGGTGTGTAGGTAGGACCAACACCCCCCACTTTTTGCCTGAGATATGTCTTAGGTGCCAACGTCAGATGGCCCGTCCGTAGAGGTTTCGATATTGGCGAGCATTTATGGACAGACTGATGAACGTGGATGGATGAAGCGAAAGAAGGCTGTAAGTCTAGAGAGAACTGGCACTGTACTCTGCCTAGGCTTTCTGCCTGGCCCGTGACGGTATCAATGTGATGATATGTAGAATTTATGGAATGAAAATGGTATCCATTAAAAATATTTTGTTCGCAGTGAAAGCCTGTGTGCCCAATATAAATTCACCGGCTGAAATATGGAAGGACATTTCATTTTCAAACAATTTAATAAAAAGCTTTTCAATGAGGAACAATGTATCCCACTTTTCATTCGACATATTCTCGGCTCCGCTGAAAGTATTGCAAGTGGAATAAATTACTTTGTACGTTTCGATGTATAATATATGTATATAGGCACTAGCTGTTCCTTGCGATTTCATCCGCGTGTATTTTGATATCATTAGGTGTTAATCCAACTATATAACATATCCCCCCCCCTACAAGTGGTACATATGTAACTCAAGCACAACTATACATACACCTTTGAATTTCTTGTCAAACGTATGCAGGTTTCCTCTCGATGTTTTTCTTCACCGTAAAGCTTGCGATGTGACTTATCACTGCAGTTACGTTTAAAATCATTGGTACAGTCGGGATTTGAGCTTGCAATCTTTGTGTTGCGGGTAACTCGAACCACCACGGCTCACTTTAAAAGAAGCTTCATACGACGGTTACTTTGTCTTATACTATAGATATAGGTGGTGCCGTCCACGAAGACGCTCCCCACTATTCCTCCTCATAGTTTATAGTGTATGTGTGCAACCTTTCACTAATGATTGAGTATTATCGGTACACACTTATGAGTGCACACACACACTACAATCAATAGACTCGGGTAATACTCCCGGTATCCCGCGACCCCCTCGACTAGAAATTGGTGGGGCGCGTCTTCGTGGGTGGCACTGTCTATACGTGAAGAAATGTCATGTGACGTTCGTGCTAGAAATCTTAATATATATAAATCTCGTGTCACAATGTTTGTCCTCAATGGACTACTTAACCGATTTCAACCAAATTTGCACACCATGTGCAGTTTGATCCAACTTAAAAGATAGGATAGTTTAAATCGCAATTGGACCCGATAGGTGGCGCTGCGATCGTGCTACGGGCAATTTAACTTTTTCACCCAAGCAAAGCTGGGCGGGACAGCTAGTATATTATATAACCTTATCCGATCTTAGTGTTGGCTTAAATCTCTTGTGATAAAGGAGAGTATTATGCAGGTAGACAGCATCTATATATATCCTATGTACGTCTTTTAACGTCTCGTTTCTCAGGATATAAACAAAGACTAAGTTCAATTTAATGCGACATTCAAAAGGATGGAACGGCTAGACGAGTACAAAGTGAAATAAAAACATGGCCAGCGGGAAATTAGTTTTGCGTCGGCAGTCCTTAGCTTAGCTTTTTTTTACTTATACCTATTTTCGTCTCTTGAAGTTTAAATTTAAAAATGTTTTTAATAAACTTGTCCATATTTGTTTTTGTTTTATCTAAAGCTTAGATTACGTTCTGATTCTAATTGTAGTATTCGCAAACGAAAAATATTTGAGAAAATACGCAACGAAGTAAATAAAAATTATTTATTTTATTCAGGCTATTAATAAGTGAGCGTGTTCCTAGTCTAACAAATCGAGCAACATCCTTCAATAATACATACATATATATACTACGTATATACTGTTTACACTGTACTAGAACTGGTAATTGATATTAGTTCATAGTATAATGAAACGTGTAATAGCTTTTCCAGCGACAATGGGTGGGTGTCCGCCACCCATCCGATAAAAGCTTTTAACGCAATAACGCAGCACTCACGAGCTCATCACTTGTCTAGACATGTCCCTCTGTGTGCGTGCATCCACATCATCACAGGAACGGCACATCTTTCAACATAGGACAAATACTATCCGCGGACGGATATATTGGTAGCACCGCCCTACACAAATGGATTCAATATACAAAATCGATGAATCAAATTTCAAACGCGAAGGTAACAATGCCAGTTTGAGCCAGTCTGTACCATAGAGTTTTCTTTTATTTATCACAATCCGTGCGTAACTGTAAAGGAACACATCTTAAAGAAACCAACTTTTATAGTTTTAAGAAATAGATTTTGAAACATTTTGACGAAAACATTTCAAATGCAGTTGGAAAGCGTTTCCTTCCAAAGATTTCATCGCAGTGAACTCGAAAATAATCTCATAGTAAGTGTGAATGAGGGTGTGGTCGTAAAGGTGAAGCTAGCATGTTACGTAGGTTTGGAAACATAGAAAGGATAGGTAGAGAATGGTCAATCCTAGTCGTAGATCTGATTCAAACGCATGTCTGAAATAAAAGGAAGACGTTCCAACTACTTATACCAAATCGATCAGATACTCTATGATGGTCAAGAGTACTCGAAACTCGAAACATGGCATGTATGAAGAGACTGATGAATGAGATATAGCGGAATAGGTCTGTAAGTCTGGCGAAAATTAGCATTTACTCTCTTTTGCTGCGCGATGTATTGTACAGAAACTAAGTTTACAAAGGGAAGTTTGAATCCTCCGCACGTTGCAAATAACCACGATTTCAGATTTATTGAAGTGATACTTTACAAGCCGTAAAGCACAAAATGTTAATGAAAGTTAGCCATTCGCGTTATTGTGCGACTCGAGTTTCCAGACGAAATGGAAAACCGTTGTAGCACTTTCTATCGCCTGAATAGGCACTTACATTCCTATTTTATTTTCATTCGTAATAAATTGTAAAATAAAAGGTTTTTAACAGCCCAAGAGTACTAGTCCCTCTTTTAGATTCTCATTTTGTCTCTGGCAATACCTTAGAGACGATGGCAACGTTAAGTCTAATGTAGAGATTATATTAAAAATACCATTTGAATTGCTTCAACTAAATCGAGACGTCAGAACATAATACCTACTGGTGTATTATATTACAGATCTGCCTCTCTCTGATTAGTCACACCATGAGCTTTACAGTGAAGGAAAACATCAAGAGGAAACCTGCATACGTCTGAGAAGTAATTCAATGGCGTATGTATAGTCGTGCTTGAGTAACAGCGATATCTTCGGCGGAAAGTTGGTGTGTGGGTAATACTTACACATTTCTACCTACCCCCTCGGGGCCGAAGATATATAATAATGTATATGTTTCTAACGTATTCGTTGTGAGCACTGGCGATATTTACGACATTTCATCGACAGTTGGAAAATTATTTCCCCTCGTCTGGGAAATTAAAAAAAGTCGACAGTCTCGTGAAGTACTCCGAAACTTTCTTACTGAGCACACATTTTGTATAGAAAATGTTTATTTTTGTCAATTACCAGGAAGCCTTGTAAAGTATCCTTTTCATTTATTCAGTTTCTTTCAGGTAAAACTCTGTTGAAATGTACACAATTGTTTTCTATACATTGTTTTCTTGCGTAATAACTGTGTAGTTTAAAAATTGAAATTCATGTAATTTTATTTGATTTAGCGTTGTGATTCGGAGTCACGTGATATCTGTGAATCGCTTTGGATTTACGTAACGAAATCCTGGTACTGAAAAACAACACTGTCGACAGATTTCTTTGAAACAAATACAGTCTAACATACAATGAATACCTCTTTTACCTTTCGTTTACCAATTTTTTTTTATTACTATTTGTTTACTAAGTTTCATGTTTTTTCAATCATAATTCATGTTTAAGATAGTCCTTAATACCAGTGCGTTTTTCCGAATTTCAGTTCAATGATATTTATTGATATTTTTTCTAAGTCGTGTTAAAGTGTCCTCACGATATACAGACATAAATATCATCACGCCGAGTCCCTAACGGGGTAGGCAGAGAATAGAGCGCCAGTTCTTTCTAGACTTACATACCTCTTTCAGATCGACCACAACCTGTGTTGCCCTTGTGGGAGCGCGCCAAGATATATTTAATGGTTCATAAATTTTTCCCGTTAATAGTAACAAAATTGGTCCGAGACCGTTTATAAACGAGTGAAACCACATATTTAAATACAATTACCATTAATTACAAGCCAACTAGTTCAATTAACGGGCTTAGATCAGTATTAATTCATTATTTATTATTCCGTGAAACAATTAACTGCAGCTGTTATTATATTTTGTTGATGAATTATAGTATAAACCTATCGCTTGAATATGCCTCGAACAATAAATAACTGTTTTATCATTAATAATGCTTTATTTATATGCTCTATATCTACTTTATATGTTAATTATAATAATTACCATACATAAATTAATGTCATGGTCTGGCAATCGAAGAAATCGATCAGTATGACGTTATAATACGCTAAGAATTTATTGAACCACCCCCGTGTGTATGTTCAAAGTAAGAATGTACGAACCATTACACATTTGCGTATTGGTTGTATTATGATAAGTTTAGCTTATATGTTGGTCGGTAGATGGTGCTGTCCACTTTGGAATGATTTCTGAATCGCGCTACTATTGCGTTCAAAGTGAATATAACACTGCCCCAAATCCATATATTCAGAATCGAGTGATTGTGTGGATATGTCAGAATAATTCAATAAAAAATTCTACTGTTTTTATATTATTCCCTTCTATTGTTCACTTATTATCTGACTAGCGGTACGTCCCGGCTTCGCACGGGTGGACATAATTTTTTACAGCAATACTTTTTAAGATAATTATATGTTCTGCAACGACATAGTACATTATTTTGTTGTATAATCAATAGTTTTCGCAGCGCATGCGATGTAATAAAGATTTTTGGTAATTTTTTTCACACCTTGGGTTACACTATTGGAATTTTAGTATGGATCCCTAACATTTTTTAAAACTTAATATAGCCTATGTTCACCGATGATAGTGTAGCTTCCCAACAGTGAAATCATTTTTCAAATCGGTCAAGTAATTTCGGAGCCTATTCAATAGAAACAAACAAACAAAAAACAATCAAATCTTTCCTCTTTGTAATATTAGTGTAGATGATAAGTGCGATATCTCGAGATAAGTTAACACTGTCAATAATGTATACCGTATAGGTACCTAACTCGCCGCCTTACCCTCGTCCCTATCTAAAGGCGCGACCAAATAGTTTCGCACAGACTATATTGTCCATCAATGTGTTTTTGGTCGATTTGATCTTATAGAGCTGGAACGTGATCTTCCTCTACCTCCTCTTCCAAACACTTTTGCATTATAAACATAGCCTAACGTCATTCATAATTTAGCTGATTTAAAGTTTTTAATTTTTTATGTAATAGAATCTGGCAAGAGCAGCTAGCTCCCTGTTACTTTTTTAAGAGATAATACATAAAAAAGAACGTCTAAATAGTTACTTATAGTATAATAATAGGATATTCTAAGCAACGCTTTTGCTCAAAGTCGATCGCAAATGTAGTCGATAAATATCGAGCAAATTAACAGTTACCTCAGATAGAGATCATCATTTAGGGCGATGACCTTAACAGCGGGCTTACAGCCTCCCATCTTTGTGTTAGAGTACAAGATAGGAATCTGCTATTCAGTAACGATAGGTACCTACATACAATTTTGGGTAGCTCTATCCATAAAAGGAAATGATCTATATAAAGCTGATATAGATCACTACCTTTTATGGGCCAATTTTGACATCCTAGCGCCGGTTGAGATAGATTTTAAAAAAGTTCTTCTTGGGACGATTCAAAATAACCTACTCCCAAACTAAGTAAAGGTATGCTGGAGATATATTTAGGTGCTAACGTGACCGATTCAGAAGTCTGTCTGTCAGCCTTTTCCCAAGCACATGACTGGTCTAAAAAACGTATGGTTTGCTCTCGATGTTTACCGTAATGTTCGTACTTCGTAGTGTCGTACCTTGAGGTTTACGATTAGTTAAGTTCAGTAACTAATTGGTAGAATCAGGGTTTGTCCAGCTGCTTATACAGGATGTCTTCGGAGATATAATAGTTGGTAAAGATATGTGATAGGCAACAATGACAGGAATCAATAAACAAAAAAAAAATTAATATTTTTTTCTAATAAAAAACGGTTTAAAGAATAGAACGTTATTTTTTTCTTTTTATCTGTGGAATATTTCCAGAAAAGAACCCCTATAACCATGTTTCGGAGTGAGTATTACTTCCTTTAATAATGTTGTAACTGTGTTATCTTTTGAGCTATTTGTTTTATATCCTCATGATGTACCATGAGGATAGAAGATAACTTTCCTATTTTCTTGAGACACACACCCTGAATACTTATTTATTACAAGCATGTCTATGTTATTAACGCGGAAATTTTCTGTCGGTTCACTTCTGTAATAAACTTTTTATTTTTTTATGAACGTTGACATTTTCAGTGACAATATTTTTAATGGCAACAAGAGATAGCACTCTCTCAAATTAAATGTGTCATAATGTTTGAAGTGCTGAAACGTTATGGTTAATGGTTTGACACCAGCCCTCAACATCCCACACACCATCGTCTTTATAGTAGACCCTTGTAGCTAACCTTGTAGCTTGCAGCCATGCAATTTTAGGCTTTATTATAAACGTAATTAAATGACATTTTATTCGGACATTAACTGAGTCCGAAGGTTACACGTAATCAAAAACCCGTAACTGTAATCTCAAGGAAACAGTTTCTTCTTCAATAGGTAGTCTATCTTCGCGCCTTCCCACAAGGGTCCCCGAAAGGGTATGCAGAGGTATGTAGTGTAGTACAAACACACCCACATTCCGCTAGAGACTTATATTAGGTGCTAACGTGACGGCAAGTCCATCGCCGTGACTCAAACACGACTATACATACGCCTTTAAATTTCTTCTCAAACGTATGCAGGTTTTCTCTCGATCGATAGGTAGTCGGCGTGATGATATGTAGTGTATTTATCAAAGTTAACGCGAGGAATAGCTAGCAATAAGACCCTACATTTATTTGGTGTAAGACCAAAACGATATCGTTATACAATATTCCGACGCGACATAGAAATCCTAGTTGGACTCAGGGGACACTTACGTCGATGATATCATTCTCAACCAAACAACCCCACACTTCACACCACTCTATGTAACTCAATTATGACCACAGACAATGACGTCTCTCCCTCGGTGCGTCCATTATAAAACAACAATGGTAGACAATATGCTACGGGTTTTGACTTTAATTGTCTATGCCTGTCACCGTATAGGGGGCTAGAATGGGTGATGTCGAGCAATTAAGCTATATATGCGCACTGCACGTCGCTATTCAACGACAAAAAGAGCACGAGATAATAATATTTTTCGTGATAAATGGCCTTATTTGATCAGAATGACCTTCTGATACAGGTTTCCTCTCGTTTTCCTTCACCGTAAAGCTCGTGGTGTACATCACTACTAATGTAGTATGTCAGCCAGCTTGATTTTGCAGGGGGCACAGTTCTTTATACAGCGTACACATACATACAAAAAATATGTTGTTCTCTTAAGAATTTAAAAGTATAATATTTAGGTCCGTTTATTTACGTACCGTGGCCGTGACCTAAGCCGTGGTGGCCGAGTGGTTCGAACAGTTGCCTGCGACGCAAAGGTCGCAAGTTCGAATCCCGACTGTACCTATGAGTTTTTCTGAACTTAAGTACAGTGATTAGCCACACCACGAGCTTTACGGTGAAGGAAAACATCGAGAGGAAACCTGCATACGTCTGAGAAGAAATTCAAAGACGTATGTATAGTCGTGCTTGAGTAACGGCGATGGACTCACCATCTGTCACGTTGGCACCTAATATACCTCTGGCAGAAAGTGGGTGTGTGGGTATTACCTATACACCTCTGCCTACAGTGAGGATATATATATATATATATATATATATATATATTATACAACAAGAGTGGCAAACAAGCATACGGTCCACCTGGGAAACGGTTACCGTAGCCTATTTACGCTCACGATACCGAATTATCACTTGCGAGTTGCCACTCTGTGTTCGGAGAGTTATAGTGTGTTGGCAGCATAAGGTTTAATCCCTCTGCTTCCAACACAATGTAACAATTCTCCCCCCTCCCCAAGGAGCTCATTACTGGAAACCTTATTCACCACGTAGGAACAACACAATAAATGTTGTTATTTGGCTACGGACTTCTATAAGGTGGAGGTCCTGCCCCAGTCGGGTAGCTCCAAATTCGAACGGGAAACCCGTTATGCCCTACCTCTCTTATATATATTATATATTTAATATATATATATTATTTACATACCCCCTATACTGTACTCTTTCTGCCTACTTAAAATCCCTTACGAGGACCTTGCGTGATGATATGAATATCTAAGTGTATATAATTTGTTGTGTGTCCTTGTAAATGTCAAGTGCAAATGTAGCGATACAAGTTACCAGTATACCAGTGGTACAGTAGTACCACACGGTACGGACATCGTGCCCCCCCATCAATTAGTATGTGGGTCCCTGCGGAATACTTACCAAGGATGCAACACAGGAATGCAGTTGCCAACAAAACACTCCACGCGACCATTTATTGAAAATTCAACCTTCCCTTAAAGCACTTAAGGCTCATCTGTCTGTAAAATTATGTGTGCTATCCAAAACCAGTTTAATTTACTGTCCTGTCAAAGAAATTTAAACGTTATTCGAAGGTGTTAAAGGTTAAGTGAGCGGCATTTACTGAACAATTTGTTGTTTTGAGGCAACGAGGGCGCGTGTCCATTGTGCCGTGTTACGTCAAGGGTTAGCACGTGGGTGGTTAAGATTTTTTGAGAGTATTTTTTGCGAATTAAATTTAAAGTTCACCTGTTAAACAGCCTATTGAATATCGAATATGTGAGAAATCCGAAGCTGTAGTATACCAGCTAGGTTCCCTGTTAATAATATAACTTACTTTTTAAAATAATGGATGGGCCGTGAACTGTGAGCTGAATTGACCAAGTGGTTTCATCATGGTATCATAGTAAAATCATGATTTATCACACCGCTTATTTTACTGAAAAGCAGAACAACTTGAGGAAATACATTAGAAGTAATGGTGATAGTGGTGCCATCTATCTCGTGAACACTTAAATATTAACCTTTGGTGAATTGTAATCACACCCTACCCCTTTTCGGTTTACATGTCGGCATTTAAAATTAGGGCGAGGTTTGGCTGTGAAGGAGTCACAGCCAATCTTCGACCTAATTTAAAAATAACATGGGAAGTTCTTTTCAAGCCGCAAAAGGTGTCACACCTGCCTATCCCATTGGTGGTTTGTTCCTCGGTATCTCTTTCACAGCCAAACTCGGACCTGATTTAAATATGAGTAGTTCTATTCAAGCCGGAAATGGACTTAAAACTCCGCATCTGTTAAAATAGCCGAGCTAATGGAGTGAGAACGGTACCCTCTATGCGGACCCTGCGGTTACGCCTTTAAAATAGTTAAAGATTAACTGTTGCCTTGAACACAAATCGCTTAAGCAGATAAACTTGTTTACCATACCGAGTCGAGTTAACAGGCCTAGCAGCTAAATTACAAGAATAATTATATCAACGTCTGTTAAAATTTATGGGTTCTGTGGAAGCAATTAGTCTATTCGTTTTGTTTTATGTATAACTAATAGATTAATACATAGAGGGTTTATACTTTCGAGCATTGGGCAAGGATTGAAAGTTCGCACCCCGACTTTATCAATGAGTTTTTTCTGAAATTTAGTACGGTCATTTAAGCTTTAGTGAAGGAAAACATCGAGAGCAAACCTATATGTGTTTGAGGAGAAATTCAAAGACTGATGAGTGTGTATAGTCGTGTTTGAGAAACGCCGTTGGACACGCCATCTGTCACGTTGGCACCTAAATATATCTTCGGCGAAAAGAGGCTGTTTTACACCTCTGGCTGCTTCTTTGAGAAAGCTTGATGGAGGTCTCTTCGGATAAGACACAAACCTAATCCTGCAGACGACACCGGACCTATCTTCGATTAAGAAAAGAAGAAAAGTCATTACTCTGGTCAAAATGAAAAAAAATGCGAAAGAAAACATAACACTTGTAACCTGGATCCAAATCATACGCAAAAACTGTATACCACAAAACTCAACTCATTTAATAATATGGTTGCGAAAATGCGACGGTCTATAGTAAAACCTAGTAAAACGATATGTATTAAAATGAGGCCAGTGAGGAAATGATTTGCAGAATACCAATTTATTCATCCATCAGTGCAATGGATCTCCCATCCCAAACCAACTTCACCTGGCAAAGGTTTAGCTAGATTGGAACAGGATTGATTGAATGTGTGCTTAGTTTACGTCCCGGTGAACGCTATTGATTGGACCCACGAATAGTGTTCCTGTTCCCTGATAATACATTCAAAAGGTTATTTACAAACGACATGTTTGTTTAGGTATAGACGGCGAGATTCAATCGCAGGAATCAATTATTAAAGGCTGGCCTCGGAATATCCGCAGGTTAAGTGAACGACTGAATTGATTCAAAATACCTACAATGTATATCTTATTGTTTGATCAAAGGCTAACGTGAAGAGTACTCGAGCATGTATGAAGGGACTAATGAATGTAAATGATGTATATAATGTAAGTGTATGAAGTCGGCGAGCCTAGACAGAACTTATGCTCTACTATTTCTGATTACTCCGTGTGGGCGTGATTGGAAAGAAGGTTGTAAGAAGAGACGTAACTGTTTATTAAATCACCAGTTCGATCTAGACTTAGGCCTCTTCCACCTAATCATGTCTGTTCATACATGCTCGTCCGTTTTGTACACTCTTGGCACTCCCATCTTTGAGTGCCCAATGTCTTTGATCTTAAGCAAAGTAGCCTTTATCATTCATATGGTACAGTTCTGCGTTAACTAACCATCTTCTGAAGAGGCCAGTCCGACATTACATTGTCAAATTTATTATATTCAATTACCATCACGATTCCATAATTTATCGCGAGTGTTTTTAAACCGCCAATGCTGGACCCTAACAAAAAATCGTACAAAAGTAGCCAATCTCTTACAGTTAGCGCCAGAATCCCACGCGTCGCATGAAGGTTCGTCTTATTTTGTTTTTTTCATCGAGTTCCCGTTTCGTTTTCCTATAGTCATTTGATGATGCCGCACAATTTTTGTACGTTAATCTCTTTGATGGTCTTAACGTGAAAAGTTATTTTTACACAAGATCAAAATATAAAGAAAAAAAACCTGTGTCTGTTGATATAATTACGTTCCGTTTTTCGTTTGACAGAATTCATCTGATAAAGTTGTCATTTGTGCCAGTTTTTGTGGTTACTTTTTATGTTATCTTTCCTTTAGTTTTTCTTTATAGTGTAGATCCCTGATATTGTGTCGTAGATTTTTTTATATGTACCTAAAAATAAAGCTGGTTTCTTGTCTTCTAAAATTAAGTTTAATGATATTTGCTCTATTTAGTAATTTTTTCTGTGTCGTACACATGTCATGAGGATCAATGTTATCATGATAAAAAATATTTAAAGCTCTTTCTGTATAGCCATTTTATAATGATGTTCAGTGTAACACATTCTTCTTATCTTTCAGACCAAGTCGCGTCCATCAGTAATCAATCTCCTCAAACTAGAACTTAATACATATATATATATTTGTCCATAAACATTGACATCGGATACTTAGTAAGTCCAATTTCTAAACCTTCATCCTTGGCGAGTCAGATAAGAGAATCAATAACAAGAGTAAAGCTTTGCAAATAACCATTGCTTACGTCATGGAGATCTCTTATGAGATTTGTTGACGTAACTTTTAGGCGCCGATAAAACAATTGAATGGAATATATTCTCGAAATCTAAGTGGCATAGATTAGGTAGTCTGTTATCTCTTCACGCCTTCGCAAGGGTCCCCGAAAAAGTAGGCAGAGTATGTACACGAAAAGTGGGTGTGTGGTGCACAACACACCCACTTTTCACCGGAGATACATTTTTGGTGCCAACGTGACAGTTGGTGAGTCGCCGTTACTTCAGCACGACTATACATACATATTTGAATTACTTCGTATGTATCTATAGCTCTTCCTCTCGAATCACTCTACAAGATAGTGCCATTCACGTTGACGCGCCCCACTATTCTTCCCTATAGCTTATTGTGTAAGTATGCAACCTTAAAATTTCACGTTTGAGTTTACTCGTTCACACTGATTATTATTTACCTGATGAGTACACACGCACACGTCAATTAATTGAGTCAGGTCAAACTCACCGAACCCCGCGACCCTCTTGACTATTTTGTGGGGCGCGTCTTCGTGGATGGCGCTGTCTATATCTATTGAAAGAAAACGCATTTATATCCGTTGCGTAGTTTAAACATTTACAGCGTGCAGATAGCGGGAAGCGACTTTTTATACTAATTACAATGTTTTATTGCAATGTGTGCACTAAGCGTGTAAAATGTATCGGAAATATATTATATATATGTATGTATAGCTTATAACGGACATAATATATTTAAAATCTTAGTGTAGCGGTTAATGGATAAGCTCCATTTATCACTTTAAGAAGAATTCATCTTTATTAAAACGAATGATTTATGCCGCAGTTCGCGTTCGTTTATAAATGGCTGTAATTTTTTTAACAAATTGTTAACAGCAAATGCATTTCAAGGCTCCGACTGGATGTGTCTGTATTTGGCGAGGGCCACTGATCGTCTAAATCGTGGATACGTTTGGGGAATTTATTTTCTTGAAAAAAATTAAGAGGAATTTCATTGAAATCACTCATCCGCTTATAATAGCCGACTAGCAATGTGCAATTGGCGTATATATATAATTAATTTATATTTAATACAAGTCGTGACCCTCTCTTTTACCCGCACTAATTATTTATAAATTTTAATCATATTTATATACTAGCAACCCCGGCTTCGCTCGAGTAGTAGAACATATACCTGTATGTATTATCATTGATATTTGGATAAAATTTAAACAGACAACATAGCCTCTATCATATAACATATCTATATGATCATTGCCGAAAAGTTAATTGAGGTGCATAATTTTAAAGAAGAAAAATTTAATTGTATTGAAATTGTAGTTGTAGAAGATTTAAGATACCTACATACAAGTAAGACTAGTTTTGAAGAGAATATCTTATTCCATTTCATCTTGATAATTTAAGTAAAGTTATACTTCAATGTAGAAACACGCCCTATCCTACTTTACTCGTGCAGTGGTCCTCTATCGAAGTCATACATATATGTATGTATGTATGTACGTGTGTATGTGCGCTTAAGTTCAACGCAACCAGCCAAGGTTGTTGCCAACTGGCAGACATTACTGCAAAAACGTACGAGTACTTGGACAATTTGAGGCAATTTAAAATAGATTTTACAGATATGCATGTTTGTATTGTTCATCATTAGGCATTTGTTAGTTTTTGCTCAGATAAAGCTTAATAAAATGCTGTTTTTATTGTAAAATGTTACTTAATTTGTATTAAAACGTATGAGAAAAAAACACGTTTGCTTGTCGTCCTTGAGAAACAGCGATGGTCTAGCCATTTGTCATCTTGACACTTAAATATATATACTGTGAAAAAGCGGTTGTGTATCTCCTTTCGGGGATCCTAAGATACTTACATATTGGGATTTTACTTTTAAAATTCGAATAACACAGATGGTGATACGAACATTCGTACAATGTTATAGTCACGGTTTGGTCAAAGAATTCCAAGTCTGAATTCTGCTTGGGACTTTTTTCTTGAATTGTGGTTCGTGTCTTCTCGTGACAGCAGGCTTTTCCCTTGAGACATATAAGAATAATATTACAGAAGTAAGTGCAGAGCATTACTTACAAAAATGTTAACGTGATGTGTTTTGCCCAAAATCGCCTTCGGGAAGGCATAGATATTTAGTAGCAAAACATATTTTTTTACGCTGAAGTTATAATTAGGTGCCAATGTGACAAACGGCGTTGGAGCCATCAAGAATACTTCTTTGAATTTATTATCATTCGTGTGCAGGATTCCTCTGGATATTTTCCTTCCTTGTAAAGCTAGTGGTGTGATTAGTCTCGGGAAAAACCTTTTTTATTTTAGATTTACAGGTCACATTTAAAAAAAAACCCATCCTGAATAATAAATAGTTGAAGTCCGGATTTGATTCATCCGGATTTTAAGCCATTCCATCAAAATATTATTTTGATTCGAAAAATATCACTTGTCATTTTGGTTGATCTCATCGGTTCCCGTTTCTTTGTAACGGTTTAATTTATTCCCTGATATTGGGCTCTCCTAAGATGTATGCGCATATTGTGGGAATACTTTAGCCTCCTCTAAGGTGGCTGACCCCTAACCTAGATACGGAATGTAAATAAACTCCACAATGTGAGTGATGCAAATAAAGAACAAGAACGGGGTGAGCTGTGCACATAATATTCGTGCTTGCATAACGTAAAAGGTCCTTGCTTGAAGCGTATTTTTTGCCGTTTCCATTATGGGATCAGGCACGAGACGGTCCTTTCCCATAGATTTTTTAGTTCAGTCCTTGTATGCATTATATTATTTTACTAGTATTTTAATAAATCTCCGTACCTATACTCATAAATTATCAATTATAGGTACACTGCCTGTCCCGTCCAGCTTCGCTTGGGTAAAAGAATAAAAGTTCAGGACACACTATCGTAGCGCCATCTATCGGGTCTAATTCCGAATCTAAATAATTCCTGAATCCACCTGACATACATACAAAAAAAACATAAAAATCGGTCCTGCCGTTTAGGAGTTCAGTTACATGTACACAAAAATTACATAATATGTACAAAATATATAAAAACTATACTAATAACTAGATGTTCTATTGTTTCACACCTAAAGTGCTATTAGCATAGTTGCGCCTCTTGGTTTCACCCGCGCAACTATTGGATTATTCAATGTTTATAAGCAACTTGCTGTACCCTGCCAAGCTTCACTGCGGCGCATTGTCGTGGCATGAATGACAATAAACGGTGTAAAAACTTTTACTGATACGAAAAATAGATACAAACAATCCTTTAGCGGATTGTATATTGTGACAAATTTTCGCTCAATGGATGCAAAACTTTTTGGCGTTTTTAAAGAGTACACTAACCAACACATCATTCTTATATATGTAGACATTGTTTGCTTATATATGCTTCTAAAGCTAGAGCGTCATTAGTTGTAATTTGATAGAAATTACAGTTTTGCCCATAAAACAGTTTTGCTCTAAACCTAACATATAATACTGTTGAACGATGACATTTTTCAATTGTATATATTTAAATCAAACCTCGGAGAAGCAATAAAAAAGCCATAAAACCAATTTATGCTGATAGTTTGGAAGGACACGTTAATATACTGTTGCATCTGTATGCATTAGGTATTCTGCTTCTATTTTGAGCTGAAATTCGGCTGATTTTAAGCTTTATCCACATTCTAAGTTTTTATGTTTATAAACCTTTCCGTATCAGCCTTTATAACCAATAATTAAAAACTAAAATCGATTTTTTAAATATTATAGTCTGCGTATATACAGTGAGTCTCGGCCCAGCAGTGGATGGGATATCCCACTGCTGGGCAGAGGCCTCCCTTTGTCCTCTCTATTTATAGCAAATAAATTTGAATCCAAATTATATTCTTTCTTCTTGGCAAACTGAACACGGCTGTTAAATATGTGTGACCTGATTTTCTGTAGATTCATTTCAATCATATGTGTGATAAAGGAGAAGAATCGGAATTCAGGATAACATTTATTTGTCTTTGTGTTTTACAAAATGTGACCGCGACCGTTGGGCCGTGCCGTCAGTTAACTTATATCCTATGGATCTATGTTTTTCTGTGATCTGCTTTTTCAATATATTACGTTGATATGGACAGCTTTATACACGTTTTCTTTATATAAAACTAGCTGTACCCGCGACTTCGTTGGCGAGGACAACTTATTTACATTTCGTAAAATAGTTTTTTTTTTTCAATAAAAAGTATCCTATGTTACTTTTAATACCTCCAAGAATATGTGTACAAAGTTTCATGATGATCGGTTAAGTAGTTTTTACGTGAAAGCGTAACAAACAAACTTACATTCACATTATAATATTAGTAAGGTACCTGTTAAACTGTCATAATATAAACGCAGTGACCATCAAGTTTTAAAAGGTCTGCTTTTAAGGCTATAGGCATCTATCTATACACAATTATCTATTTATAACGTGTTGGTATGTCCATATAAACAATACATAGATCGCGTCCTACAACCGTAACCGCTGCCACTAGAAATGTTAGCAACCATTGCGGTTGCAAACTAAATGTGCTTCACCGAATAATATACTTCACTCCGCAGTGCTTGTTCAAAATACACTCAATGGTACATGTATGTTATTTCCAGCGCAACATTTTTGAACCGATTTTTCCGAATAACTTTATAGTTTTGGTAAAACATTTTCAACAATGCTTGCATGTTTCATAGCGCGGTGCGATTACTTCAATATACTTTTTCATATGTATATATAGTATATACATTTTATAACCAACTTGTTAGCTTGTTAGCTTCACTTGGATGAAAATTTAAATTCGATCACAGCGCCACCTATCGAGTCCAAATTGGAAATGTAAATCATCGACGCAAACACACAAAAACATTACAATTGGGCGTGCTATTTTTGAGTTTCTGCGATACTAACGAACGGTGTTTGATTTCAGTTATAAAAAGAGAACAAGTATTGAACTGAAAACATATTTTGTATGATGATATGGTTGTATGACGTGTATGAAGTAAAAAGAGGTATATTAATCTAGAGAACAAAATCGGTTTACTCTATCTGCCTACCTCTTAAGGACTCTATGATATGTGTATCTTTTTTATTGTTTTTAATGTTGATATTATACTTTAGTAAATTAGAGTTTTAATTTGGTAGCTAATGTCCGCGTAACTTCTTATTGATGTTAATTATACCATCACGTTTTGCAATTCATTACCTCTCTCTAGGTATTGTCTGACATTCACCATTAATTAAATGCCCAATTACTCACTCGCAGCTTAGCATAGTACAATTGTCTAGTGTAGGTAATAGAGTTTTACATCGTGTAGTTACACATGAAAACTATAACTATTAAATGTACAAGTATTTATATAAATAAAACCATTATTCGATCCAAAACAATGTAATGACTTAACGAAAGGTAGAATTTTTATTTATGAATTTAAAAGGATTTTTTTAAACTTTATTTGGTATCTATAAATATGTATGTTCAATTAATAGATATTTATCATACAAGCATCTTTACCCTAGTGGGAGTCGAACCCGCGGCCTTAAGCTAGTAGCAGCTCTATAAGACGGCCGTCTTATATTGCAATAAGAATGATCTTTAAGTTTCTGACGTGTGACAATGGAGACGTGCAGTCTCGCGCGCGAAGGTCGTTGACCTGCCGGCGCGCAATCCACTGCTTAGGAATTCTATAAGTAACAACCTTTTCATATTGTGCTGTGTAACACCACTTGCAGGTACTGTGTGCAAAAAAGAGATTGACGTTAATTTAAAAATCGAACACAATCGAGTATAAACGTTCTTTTTAAATAAATGAGGCAATATTATTTATACGTTTTATAAATATGAGCATGATCACAGTGTCATTAAGTACAGTATAGTGTATATTAACAAGATAACCGACATTGCGCACTAATAAACGATAACACAAAAATAAAATGGCTCCGCTTGATGCCCGCCAAAACTGTTTAATTAATACTGGCAAGTTGGTAAATATGGCTTTGAAAAAAAAGTACAAGGTGTCCCTGCCTGGATACAAAGCTTCGTATCCAAAACATCTCAGTTAATATAAAATTGCAATGCCTTGAGCACGTGATTGGGTGTCAGCTTATGTCAATCGTGTTTTTTTTATAAGCCTGGTATAATTTCACAGTAGGAAAACATCCTAAAACATACAGCCGTTTATCTGATATCTACCTACAAAATACTTTTACCAGAATTTTTAGATATACTTGCTTCATGTTCGTTCTTTGTTGTATTTTGTTCCGGTTCCTACGAACCCAGAGAAACCCAACTGTTATATTATAGGTAGGTAGATGTGATAGCAAAATGTCTGAGATGTATTGCTTACTGTATGGACGGTGTGTCTATGGACGAGTGGTTCCATAAACGAAATGCAACTACTAATGATGTCATATGTCATAGTAAGCTGAAGACATTCTTAGAGGTACATCTCTACGAAATAATGAATGTATAGTTTCTGGGCGGGATCCGGCAGCCATCTTTGTTCATTCATGCGTTGTAAAACGAAAGCTCTCCGTCTTGCAAAACTTTACACACTTAGTTTTACGCTAGCATTTATTTCGCATGGACAACAATTTAAGAATTAAGGCTTCCTTAAGATTGTATAGTACATATTAAACTATAAAGGAATGTTACTAAAAGTAAAACTACATCAAAATCCATTCGTCTTTTCATCAATCCAAGTATCACAAATACATGGGGCGACTATACTAATATTAAAAAGAGGAAAGATTTGTATGTAAGTATGTTTGTAAGGAATTGGCTCAAAAAGTACAGGACCAATTTTAAAAATTCTTTCACCATCTGAATGCTACATTAGCACTGATTAATATAGGCTATTTTAATAGCAAGAAAAAAATGTATGCCAAAATAAAAATAAAAACATGTCCACCCGTGCGAATCCCTGACGGCCAGTACCGATTTAGGTTATAACCTGTAAAGAAGTAAGAAGATAATAAATAATTTCGAGGCGAAGGTTAACAATGTATTTATGTTATCATTTGACAAACGTCAAAACATTCGTTTTAATTTTAAAACGAGATAAGCGAATTTTTTTATTCTGTACACTAACAGACAAGGACACTCTATGAACATTGCATACATGTGTCCACTCAATTACACCACCACCTACTGGCGTAAGCTAAGTAAACTTTAAGTCATTAGACACATCACGAGCATTTCCTTCACCGTAAAGCTCGTGGTGTGACTAATCACTGTACTTAAGTTCAGAAAAAACTCATTGGTACAGTCGGGATTCGAACTTGCGACCTTTGGGTCGCAGGCAACTGCTCGAACCACTCGG
>JACCPG010001530.1:0-28706 GCA_016069955.1 Drepana arcuata
CATATATCAGTCTCTTCATACATGCTCGCCGGTTTGAAATACTATTGGCGTTCCTATTCTCGAATGTTCAATGAATCTAGGATCTAACCATACTAGCTATGGTTGTATTTGATACAAATATACATAAAATGTATCTGAATATTGGTGGTTTACTTTTTACATACCACTAGCAAACCCGCTTTGGGGTAACTTCTCATCGTATATAGGCTTGAAATTATAAATAGATACAGATATGTATAACAAAAACACTATATGTACATACGTACTTGCCATAAAAGCGTTTGCGGAACTGTTGCTAAGGTAATGTGTCGGTTAAACGTAGCAATATCAACAAGGCTAGCAGTGAAGGCGGTTTGGATAGTTGAGAAATATTTCTCATCGAGGTCTGCCGTTTAAAAGACACATTCTAGCAGAGTAACCTTTGGACGTGAAGTTAAGCCTTTGATTTATGCGTCAACGTGACAATGTGACTCGGCGGGATTTCGTCACGGCAGGTCCCGAAAAACAATGGTTTCGTGACGACATTAAGCTCAACGATCCCAAGATGGTATCTTCCCTTAGTAACATCCAATGGGAAGGTATGTTTTGGAGAGTTCAGGTTGATAGTTTGGATGCAGTTAAATGTTTAAATGAAGCTTGGCAAACGGGCTTTATTCGCGGCGATTGTGTGTAAACTTACATCTCGGGTTGAATGGAGGAGCATCATATGTAAACATACGAAACTGGAAACATTACTTTCATTGCCAACTAAAAACCATTAGCAGTGAAAATAAGGCATGTGACACACATATTTCATCCGAAATGCTTTTAATCACGTTTCATCTTTACCAACAGTAGTTACGGGCGGTACCAAAAGTACTTAAGCGTAGGATGCGGTAACCGCTAAGGCAAGCGCGCCTAAACGTACATAAACATTTAAAGTACTCGAACACTTACCAAACTTCTTTTTTTTTATAAAATTTCCAAGACTATTAATCGGAAACTGTAAGAATAAAACATTTGTACCTTGTAGGTATAGGCAAAACAAACAGTCAAAATAAATAATTACATAGAATCCTGATGACTTTCACACTCTTGAATTCTCTGCACCGAGCCATCATCAAATGATCCTGTTGACACCATTGTGGTTACAAAGGCAAGCGAATAATGTGGAACAAAATAATAATAAAACAAATTAAACTTGCATGACAAATGAACAAGCTTACTAAATATAAATGCATAAGGAAACAAGTAACTAATAAGTAAATCACAAAATATTCAATATAAACAATGCCAGTAACCCTTGGAGTAATTCAACAAAGAGATGACTAATTTATACCACAACATGACTCAACGGACACCAAATCGGACCGAACTACGAACGCACAAGCCTGAGAACTAACTTGCGTGGCGTTACGCTTCTTGAACAAAGAAAAAAGAGGGATGTAGCGACACGGCCAATGACTATACTATAACTCTTGAGAATTTTCGTCTAGCTACCTTAAATAGACCCTCCGGCGGCATCAAAAAGACTGCTGCACAAAGAGCCTTAAGGTGGGCTAAGGTGTGAGGATGGGTCTTTCTTATCTGGTCGATGTTATATAACAAATCAAAGGGGAAGGTATGTGTAAAAAGAAATGCGTCGGTGACTGATGACTTCGATTCCCATGTCTGTTAAAAGCTATTAGTTGGTAATTGCCTGTGAGCTATAATGAAGAGATTACACTGTTTTAACAAAGTACGTGCTTTTAAGAATTTCAAGAGCTTTAAAGCATATTTAACTTTGAAATTTAAATTGTTACCTAGTTCAGTATATACGATTTAAAAAGAATGCTTTATGTTTGTAACTCTAACCATCGACATTTTACGATTGTATGCATTATTCGGATATCCGATTGAAAATTTATGCTCTTTGAACGTTCTATTCGTCGAAGGATGGGTTGAGATGTTGGAAATGTCAAAAGTCATCTCTAACGATATCAAAGTGCACCGAGTAAGAAATTGAATTTCAAGTTGAAAATATTTCCCTCTAGCGACGAAATATACTAACGTAGTGAGTGAACCAACCCCACCCGAATCGTGTTCGATCCTTGGCGTAAATTGTGCTAACAAAAGCGACAAACAAATTCTGAAGTGATATCGTAAATAAAATAATTCTGGAATTACCACAGATACAAAATATACCACTGAAACAAAAGATCAGCTTTTTTATTTTTATTGAATAAGTATACAAAATGTAAATGCTTCTAAACAATACTTTATTAAAATTTAATACAAAAACCAATTTTGTAATTAACTTACTGCGGTGAACAAAGGCCAAACCGTCCAAAGAAAGAAAAACAGAATTTGCGCGAATGCGGCAATAAACAGCATTTCAAATGCCGACCCAATTCAAGTCTTACTACCTACAACAAAATTTATGACGACCGAAACATTAGCTTAAAAGCTCGGGCTTCAAAGCTATAAATATTGCGTGTTGCCATGGCGACGACAATGACATTTACGAAGCGCCGTCGGTCACCCTACGTGTCATTTAATTGAATGATTACACTTAATTGAACAAACCCAGACGTTTTGTCAAAGGAACGAGGATGTGGTTTTACTGTCTCGTTTTAATTTTCTCTCTCTTTTTAATTAAACGCCTAGGATTGAGTACTTAATACGTGCGTCATAGATCATAGAGATGACGATTGCAAATGTTGCGTTTAGTTTAGATGTACGTGCAAAAACAAAATTAACTCAGTTGTTCAGACGGATATAACTAATGTTTTTAAAACTGGATAACTATGGAGTTTCTTGCCGGTTCTTCTCCATGGAAACGACCAACCCGAACCGTGCACCATTTTCGACGTTTTATAAGTGCCCACCTAGGCCTATGTGAAATAAAAATATTAGATTTTTTATTTTGATGGAATTGGAAAATTATGAAAACCACCTTTCGGCAAGACTAAAATGGCTACCAGACAGGGGGTAAAGGTACTCCACATTGGGGCTCGGCCCTCGGGTCTCGACTAAGGGCGTTGCTGGGGAACGAGCTAGGGCGCTGGAGGGATTATAATATTAAGGTGTAACTTTAGGCCCAATCTCTACATAGTAAAAACAAAATTGCTTCTCGCCGTCTGTACGCTGAGATCTTTTAAACTACGTAACGGATTTTAATGCAGTTTTCATCAAAATGTATGTCAGAATTGATATGTATAGTTTTATAGTTTAAATGAAGTTCACGCGGCTGAAACTGCGCGTTTCTGCTAGTATTAAAAAAAATATTAAAGTAGAATGAAGCTTATATAACTTATTAAGTACGTATTTCCGATAAGTTATTTATATGCCCACATGCTAGACGTGAATGTCATAATGATAAAATGTTTATAACACCGGCTTCCTCTTACATCTGATATTTTATTAGTTCTCGAATTCGTGTTATATCTACTTAATACTTAATTCATAAATTATTGTACGTTTAAGTATAGTCGTGCGAAATGGCCATGAACCCGCCATCTGTCACGTTGGCACACCTTTGCCTACGCCTTCCGTTGCCGTTGCCGGGGACCCATGTGGGACGGTGTGAATTAAAATATAATAACTTAAACGTTTCGTGTCACGAAACAAGAAAATATACAAATGTAAGTATTATGAAAGTACCTTCCAGCAAACGAGCAAAGATTAAACATTTTAATCCTGGCGAAACAGAGGGTAGTGTTGGTAAGATTTCTTTGTCTGTGTTTTTTTTTATCCGAAGTGGTATTTACGATGTGGTCCCTCAAATCCAACATATTGTTTTAATTACCCTACTGCGCATATCATAAGAGAAAATAATAATGATATTAAAAAAACATTTATCAAACCCTGTTGCTTTTTAATAAACTGCAAATTAAGTATATCACATTTCCTTATTACAAAATATCTCTGACCAATAGACAACAGGTTACATAGAAATAATAGTTACAATTACCATATTATCACACTGTGTTTGTAGGGTTATTTGTAATACGATAAATACGTAATTCGTACCTAGGTTGGCTTTATTAAGTTTATTTCTCAATCATAGTGATAATGATATCGGTACTTTAGCCACACGTAAAGGTTCCTTCGTGTTTGTTTCTAAGCCCGCTTGTACTCATGCGATAAGTCCCCATCCCTCTCTCCGAAAGCAATTGATCAAAGTTTTTACCAATCTACAGGAGGTTACTGGCCATATTAACGTTTTTTTTTCTCCAGTGTACTTACCTACAAACTGGGAAGCAACAAGTAAACGTATTTACAACGGAATTTTATGTAAAGCTTAATCGAAAGGCTTTGCATAAAATGTCAGACAAAAGGTTACACATTATATAATGCTCAGCACAACGAGACACGATCCATGCTTTGACATGCACTAACCAACAATAGCTTAATTACATATGTCTGTCTGTCTGTACGGATAAAAGGCGTTACGTAAAATATTTACACGCAACATGTACAAAAAAAATTGCAACCTACCTACTTACCGCGAACATTGAGGTCAATGACACGAAAACGGATTACCTACGTTTCCGTGCGACAAATACGTTGTAGGCATTTCAAAATCGTAATTACTAATTTGAACACATCTGCGTATTCTATGTACGTATTAAATTTGAATTTAAAAAAATAGTTAAATATGACGGTATGTTCTACAGGCGTGAAACTAACGTACATAAAAGTTTGAATGAATTTCTTGTTCAAACATACCTGTAGCGAGTCGAATGAAGATCGTTCACCTTCCGACAATGTAAGTAAACCTTTGTTTCCCCACAAGTCAACGGCTCCCAATCAATCCCAACAGTTTATCTGGAAATAGAAACGACTTATTCAGTGTTTGTACCCACCGGTTTTATGAATCATACTCGTGTCGAGGACTACCCGTGTATTAATAATACCATACGTGTAACGGGGGATAGAAAAAAAAATAAACGAAACACATGTCTGCACACTACATCTACAGATGTAAACAATGAACATGTGTAGACAGGATGGGCAAGCACAAAAACATCCAAAATAGGATACCAACCGTTCGTTCACGTTTGAAAAAATCACGTTCACAGTCCACAAGCACGTAATTGTATGGAGACTCACATAGGCGGTTCGTCGTTTCGGAACAAAACTAGTTTTATTTTTCCGACCAAGTCACTGGGAACAACAACCGTCCGACCGATGCGGTGGCCGGCGCGAGACTGAGCGACGTTAGCGCCCTCCCAGTCAGCCGCAGCCGCCCCGGTGTGCGCGTGTGTGAGTGAGCGCGGATGTAGGGGTGACACACGACGCGCGCCGAGCCGCCCTCGCTCGCTCTCTGGCTGTTATTTATTTTCGACTAGGTAGGTAGCTGTAGGTATGAAAGTCTTGTGGAGTCGCGTACGTCGTGCCTCTCCACGCATCCGATGTCGGACAGCCAATTAACCACAGACAAGGATAAAATGTGTTTTTTATAAACATTAAACGTCTTTTTTTAAACGGCCGCGGCCGTGAACCACGCACCAGTCGCGGTCATTGCCACGGGCGTCGATATAAAAATATTCGCTAATAATACGCACACATGACATTGCATTTAACTAAAGTTACAGTCAAATTTGCGACAAGGTTAAATCCTGCGGTCGGCAACGCGCGAATGAATAAGCCAGGTGTTCCTAGCGTCCACAGACGACGATTACCGCTTACCATCAGGCGGACCGCATGTTTGCTACTTTTGAGGTAATCGAAAGTTATCTATGTGATAAATATTGACGACCGTCTGGTCTAGTGGTTAGAGCTCCTGACTGCGAAACTTGAGGTCGCGGGTTCGAATCCCGCTGAGGGCAGATATTTGTGTGATGAACACGAATATTTGTACCTTAGTCTTGGATGTCCTATGTATTTAAGTATATATCTATCTATATAATTAAATATATCGTTGTCTGGTTACCATAACACAAGCTTTGCTTACTTTGGGACTAGGTCAATTTGTGTGGAATTGTCCCAGGTATTTATTTATTTATTTATGACGTTTGTCTAAATCTGACATAATTTTGTTGCACTTGTACTATAATATTATCTTCACTTAATTTTTTATATCATCAAATTATATCGTTTCAAATAAAATAGAAACAATCACAAAATATCCTATTAATATGCGAGATCTTTAAATGCGAAAGTTTGTGAGGATTTCGTTCAAGCAAAACTACAAAAAAAAATAGGATGACATTTGTTACGGCGATAAACTGCTGGATAAGGCTGTATAATAAAGGATATGTTTAATTCCAGAATATTCCATTTTACGTGGATCTGCGACGCACAACTAGTGTACACGTTTATAGTTGTCGATGTGTGCTCACGGAGGGGTGGTTTCATTAACAGCGCATAGGTTTCGTCTGGTCGTCTCGCCGTCTGGCGGGAACATACCTACATGGTCAATATACCTACATGTACTATGTGCATCCATGGGTGGACAGTCGCAAACAGAATATTGATTGTCATGACATGGCTATTTTCAGTTTGAACTGTACCAAACTTGGGTTTACCCGCAAACTATGTGTGATATGTAGGTTTACAAATGAGTTCCCTAATAGATAATTAAATATTTCACAACGAGCTTCCTATTGAGTAAGTTCGCCTTTGCAATAATGTTTGCAGGAAGTTTTAATAAAATAAAATAAAAAATAATATATAATAATATCGAAATATATCAGAGGAAGACCACGTTCCAACTACCTGGATCAAATCGATCGGACGCTCAAGGATGGGAAAGTCAAGAGAGGAAACTGACGAGCGCGTATGAGGAGACTGATGAATGTGGACGAAGCGAAAGAGGTATGTAAGTCTAGAGAGAACTGGCGCTCTATACTCTCTGCCTAGCCCGTTAGGGACTCTGCGTGATGATATGTATGTATGTATCTAAATATTTGTTCTGCTAGTGGTCGCTACAATACCTCAGCCTACCTTTTCCGGGTTCCTAGAGATGTTGAGACGGCCTGCAACATTCAGTCAGACAGTGTCACGTCTGGCTATATATCCTCACGCCTTCCCACAAGGGGTAGGCAGAGGTGTATAGGTAGTACCCACACACCCACTTTCCGCCTGAGATATATTTTAGGTGCCAACGTGACAGATGGCGAGTCCATCGTCGTTACTCAAGCACGACTACACATACACCCTTGAAAATCCTCTCAAGCGTTTACAGGTTTCCTCTCGATGTTTTCCTTCACTGTACAGCTCGTGGTGTGACTAATCACTGTACTTATGTTCAGAAAAACTCATTAGTATAGTCGGGATTCGAACTTGCGATCTCGAACCTCTCGGCCACCACGGCTATAATGTATACGTAATTATATGTATATGTACAGAACACTAATATCTGCAGGGCGTCAGATCAAAGAGATAAAGGACTAGACGCCGTCTCGCTACAAGATTTACGGCCACTTGCGATCCCGCAACGGACCATCTAATAAAATATCTATTACACAGACTGAAAACTGGATTGGTGGTTCTACATTTATCTTTTCTTTTCTTTGTCTTATCATACATACATCTATCTATATTTTGATAATTATAGTTTTTCTATACAAAGATACGTGCCATAACGGAATGCCATAATGGAATAATTAACATAATATGAGCCAATCGTCTGACGGCATTATCTGATGAGAAATACATATTTATATATAAAAATACTCGCTGAATACCTTATACTTATATAAAGGATCGCGATGAGTATAAGGTATAACCACTGTTGCTGGATACATATGATATCTCTTACGGGATAGGCAGAAAGTGTAGCCCGGTCTTCTCTTACAAATCTTCGCTTCATCCGCATTTGATCGTCCTTCCAGATAATTTCGCATGGTATCTGGTTTCAACCTTTCATCACTCATCCTTACTATATGTATCTATGTCCAAACTAGCTCTGTCGCGCTATTTCACTTGCGTAATATTGTAATATAATATTTTTTGGTATCCATTAATCTATCTCTGTGAAAAATGCAATGCAAATCCTGCGATATTTTCTGCTTGAAAGACGGACAAAGAACCTGAACAAAACATTTTCGCATTTATAATGTTGGTAGGACAAACGCCACGACACGCCAGTTGTTTTGCAAATCTTCTCATTTCGGTGTCAATTTAAAACTAGAATAGTGATCATTCACAAGAGCCATGAATGCCTATTTCAAATCTCCTCTGCATTTTAAGCTAGTTAAAATATAACTCCCACCTTACTCACTTACTCCCTCACCCTCACTCACCCACCTTACTCAGTCACTACACCCGTAACTAATAAACTTCGCCCTGGATCAGTATAAGTTACCGAAAGCTTAACTCCATACACCTCGAAACTTTATAAAGGAGAATGTTATATGCCGGAAAAAGGATTTAAGCTTTAAGCTATATCTTCACGCCTTCCCACGAAAAGATAATATTTTAAGTGCATATACACAGTGGGTTAAATCACTAATTATAATTTATGCATATATCATAACGCCGAATCCCTCACGGGGTAGGCAAATATAGTAGAACCAGTTCTATCTAGGCCTATGGACCTCTTTAGCGTCATCTTCATTCATCAGTCGTTTCATCATCATCTCTCTGTTAAAATTTCTCGTTACCAACAAGTTTGAACTTACAATTTTGGCTTTGCAAGCTACACTTCCGTCCTCTTGACCACCGAAGCATTTTCTCGAGGTTTTAAGACTCGTGTGTGTGAATATTTTTTTATGGTTCGCCTAATGTCTTAGGTGCCGCCGTTAGTTTCCCCAATATGCCTCTAGATGGCGGTAATTTAGCCGTATCATGGCTTAATTGCGCGTTTGACACATTTCAGAGGCAATTAGGCGTAGGGTGAGTACTCGCAGAGAGATAGGGCTCGGCTTACTATAGTGATACTGAATGTCAAGATGTGGTTAGTACCCACTCACTTTAAGCTATTTAGGCACCGGTAAGGTTTTAGGAGCTAACTTCCACATATTGATAACTAGTTGTCCCGCCCAGCTTCGCCCGGGTAAAAAAGTAAAAAATTCCTGAAACACGATCGCCGCGCCACCTATCGGGTCCAATTGTGATGTTCTATCTTATCTTTTAAGTTGGATCAAACTGCAAATGGTGTGCAAATTCGATTGAAATCGGGTAAGTTGTTTAGGAGGAAAATGGTTATAGTGAGGCAATCTTAAAGATAGACATATGCTGCCGCGGACTTTTTTTTGAACTTCTAAAGAGGAACAATTCCCTCATACATGATATTTGTGTAAGGTAAACCATTTACGCAGAGCACGCAACGGAAGCTCTCAAAAAGGAATATTTTTTCCCGTTCTGGCAACATTATTCATTTATGCTTCGCTCCTATTGGTCGTAGCGTGATGTTATATAGCCTAAAGCCTACCTAGAGAAATGGACTATCCAACACAAAAATAATTTTTCAATTCCAACTAGTAGTTTCTGAGATTAGCGCGCTCAAACAAACAAACAAACAAACTCTTCAGCTTTATAATATTTATATTGATAATTTTCTTCTGACCTTCCCACAAGGGTCCCCGAAAGGGTAGACAGGGGTGTTTCAGAAGCATCTTTTCACTGGCGATATATTCTAGGTGCGAACGTGATGATGGTGTGGTCAAGCACTATACACACATCTTTGTACATTTCTTATTATTTCAATTTACTATCGCACTGACTGTATACTGATTACCTTGTAGTAATAATAATTATGCAGAGGAAATAAGGTGTTGTACCTCTGCCTACCCTTTTAAGAGCCCTTGCTGGAAGGCGTTACGATAGACTGACTGAAAAGCTGTTTGGAAATAAGCGTTCTTAGGCGACGGTAGTCGCTTATCTACAGGCGAACTGCATTCTTTCTTAAAATATTGCTATATGTGCTCGTTGAGTTAGGTAAAGTTTTAAAGCGAGTTTTCAGGCTATACAATATCTGAAGCTCTAAGAAGCTTTAATTTCACAATTAAATTCAAATGAAAATTCATTTACATTTCATATGAGAATACTTAACAAGTGAAGACGCATTAGAACTGAAAGACTTAGAGTTAAAATATTGTACATTACTATGTTTTACCCAGCATAATATATATGTTAATCCAACAACAGGACTTCCTTTTTTGAACACGGTTAACATGTATGAGAACACTTTTCCGGTCCTTCTTTATAACGCCTGTGTACAAGCACATTTTTCTCATTGTCATCTCTGACAGTTGGTACCAATCCGTGTTGTAATCGACACAAAATTATTGTTTTTATTTATCCCCCACGCCTCCTCACAAGACTCCGAAAGGTAAGGCGGAAATGAAACACTGTCTTTTCGTCTAAAAAATTTTTAAAACTACGTTAATAAAATATGAAGGTTTCAGTGAAAAAAATTCAAGCCTTTGTAGTTAATTAAAACATTAATAAAAATAATAAATAATAAAAAGCCGTGGTGGCCGAGTGGTTCGAGCAGTTGCCTGCGACACAAAGATCGCAAGTTCGAATCCCGACTGTACAAATGAGTTTTTCTGAACTTAAGTACAGTGATTAGTCACACCACGAGCTTTACGGTGAAGGAAAACATCGAGAGGAAACCTGCATACGTCTGAGAAAAAATTCAAAGGCGTATGTATAGTCGTGCTTGAGTAACGGCGATGGACTCGCCATCTGTCACGTTGGCACCTGATATACCTCTGGCGGAAAGTGGGTGTGTGGGTATTGCACCTCTGCCTACCCATTCGGGGACCCTTGTGGGAGGGCGTGAGGATATATTTATATTATTATTAATAATATAAATGAGTTTGTACCCTACCTCTGTTAAATACAAAAGTTTGTTTGTCATCGTTTGATAATTGTAGAGATGGGCAAGCTAGGTAAGTTATATCGATACTTTCAAGTCTGACATAATCGTTTCATCGCGTAGGTATGTTTTCTTCAGCATTTATTTAATTATATTTAAGAATTATTAATTTAAATAAGTATTTATATTTATAATGCACGCGATATAACAGATGGTCTGTACTACCGCTGCATCTATATCACCTCATCCACTTCTGACATAGAGATTCCACGTCATTCTCCAGGATCTTCAGGAAGGGGTAAATAATTACTATTGGAGAGTTCAGTTCACTTCATATTTCATACGTATAATGATTATAAAAAAAAGTTTTTATATCTAAATGCCGACCATCTATGAAGAGAATGTGGATAAATCAAAAGAAATCTGTGTCTAAACAGAATTGGTGCTCTCCGCTTTTCTCTCCTCTCTCTCTCTTCCTTTTTTTTTATACAACAAGAGTGGCAAACAAGCATACTGCCCACCTGATGGGAAACGGTTACCGTAGCCTATTTACGCTCACGATACCTAAGTATCACTTGCGCGTTGCCACTCTGTGTTCAGAGAGTTATACTGTGTTGGCAACATAATAGGTCTAATCCCTCGGTTGCCAACACAATATAACAATCCTCCCCCTCCCCAAGGAGCTCATTACCGGAAACCTTATTCACCACGTAGGAACATAAGGCTTCTATTAGGTGGAGGTCCTGCCCCAGTCGGGCACCTCCAAATTCGAACGGGAAACCTGTTATGCCCTACCTCTCTCTCTTGTTTGCGTATGTATCAGTCCTTATACTTGACTTTCAATTTCAATATACATAGCTGTTTTTTTTAATTACATCCTCGATATGTATTCTGATAATATCTTTTTAATACATTTGTCGTAAGTAGAACTTTCACTTGAAGAACTTGTTAAGTTAAAAAGTGCCTTTTGCATTGAATATGCAGGGATTAGTCTGTGTCTTGATGATACATTTTTTTTTAAATCAAAATGCATGATTTACTTTAACTTACGTCACAAATTGTATGCATTTATCATTTAACTTCCGGTATTATTAATATTCATGAAAAACAATTAGAACAAAAATATACATTACTAGCTGACCCGGCGAACTTCGTGCCACCAAAGAAATTTTTTGTAGTGACAGTTTTTTTTACGTATTCAATTGTATATTTCAATAGTTACTCCGCAATTCCTTTAATTAGATTAATCAGATATTATTAGAATCGGTCCACGACGTTCTTGGGTGTATATAACCCGACTATGATAAAATCCAAGAGTTGATATTCAACAAAATTTTTGTTATTCATATAATATACTAAAAGTCATGCACATTTCTTCCACATATATATTTTAATTTTTTTTTAGTTATTCTAATTTAAGTCTACTTTTACCGTATATTGTGTGTCAACAAATAAAGCTTATTAGTACCTGTCCACGGGTGGAGCACTGGTGACCTGTAACACAGGTTTCTCAAACCTACCTCAGGCACCAGTCTCTCACAATTAAAGGAATTTACATAGCTGTGCATCATACAATAATTTTAACTTCCTAGTTGCTAAGTTGTTTTGTGAGAGAAAATAAATGAAAGTTATTATGTTATGTTATTATTCCAAGTCCCTCGCCGGGAAGAGAGTGAGAGAGTAGAGCGCCAGTTCTCCTACACTTACAGACTTCTTTCGCTGTATCCACATTCATCAATCTTTCCCAACACGCTCGCTGTTTGGAGTACTCTTGCCATTCCCATCGTTGAGTGTCCGATCGATTTGATAGAGATAGTTGGAATTTGAAATTTACTTTTAAATTATTTTGTCGATATCGGCACCACCCCATCCCTAGCTTATAACTGGATGCTATTAACGTTCCCCTATTCACTTACCGAAACAGAGCCCGTATTATCGATGTACCCGCATAAAAATATAATGTACTTACTTCACTTGAGAGCACAGGAAATACTTACAAGTATTTATTCGGTGAGACTATTGGATACAGGGTGTTTAGTATAAAAGAACAATTGTCTTCTAGAAGATAACTGTGTTCCAACTACCTAGATCATATCGATCGGACGCTCAAGGACTGGAACATCAAGAGTGCTCGAAACCGCATTTACGAAGAGACTGATGAATGTAGTGTAGAGAGAACTGGCGCTCTATTCTCTCTGCCACGTTAGACCCGACATGATGATATACATACATACATATCATCACGCCAAGTCCCTAGCGGGGTAGGCAGAAAGTATAGAGCGCCAGTTCTCTCTAGACTTACATACCTCTTTCGCTTCGTCCACATTCATCAGTGTCTTCATACATGCTCGTCGGTTTCGAGTACTCTTAACGTTCCCGTCCTTGAGCGTCCGATCGATTTGATCCAGGTAGTTGGAACGTGGCCTTCCTCTGCCTCTTCTTGCACACACTTTTGCTTTGTATATCTGTTTCGTAAATCACATGATGATATATACTCATATATTCTCTAGAAGTTGTAGAGGGTAGTGAACATACATATATTCGTGACGTTGTAGTAAAACAAAATACCTACACACCTTTGTCTACCTCTTCTGGGGCCTTTGTGATGGAAGTCGTGATGATATATAAATTAAAAAATTCAACGGCTTGTTTATTTTTTAAGCGTCCAAAATGTCACGTTCGGATATCCAGTAAACAACTGACAGCTGTGCGAGTAACGGGCGGATGCGTCGGTGTAAACGCACTGAGCTGTTATGGTGCTCTGTTTGCATATCCGAGCGGTAGCTTAGTATACACACATACATATCATCACGCCGAGTCCCTAACGGGGTAGGCAGAGAGTATAGAGCGCCAGTTCTCTCTAGACTTACATACCTCTTTAGCTTCGTCCACATTCATCAGTCTCTTCATACATGCTCGTCGGTTTCGAGTCCTTGAGCGTCCGATCGATTTGATCCAAGTAGTTGGAACGTGGTCTTCCTCCGCCTCTTCTTGCACACACTTTTGCTTTGTATATCTGTTTCGTCAATCTTTCTTCACTCATCCTTTCTATATGTCCAAACGTTGAGAATAAATATTTTATAGTCTACACTGTAGACTATAAAATATTATATCTCGTGTAGACTGTAGACTCTACAGTCTACACGAGAGCCGTGGTGGCCGAGAGGTTCGAGTCGCCTATCACATAAATAAATACCTAGGGACAATTCCACACAAATTGGCAGAGTCCCAAACTAAGCCAAGCTTGTACTATAGGAAGGAACTAGACATAGGAACGAACTAAAGATATATACATATTTCCAAGGCTAAAAATCTAATGCTCATCACACATATCTGCCTACTCCGGGATTCGAACCCGCGACCTCAAGTCTCGCAGTCCGCACCTCTGATTATATATATATATCCTCACGTCTTCCCACAAGGGTCCCCGAAGGGGTAGGCAGAGGTGTATAGGTAATACCCATACACCCACTTTCCGCCAGAGGTATATTAGGTGCCAACGTGACAGATGGCGAGTCCATCGCCGTTACTCAAGCACGACTATACATACGCCTTTGAATTGCTTCTCAGACGTATGCAGGTTTCCTCTCGATTTCCTCGGTTTTCCTTCACCGTAAACGGTGAAGGAAAACATCTTCATCATTTCGATGTAACTAATGACTGTGACTAATCACTGTACTTAAGTTCAGAAAAAACTCATTGGTACAGTCGGGATTCGAACTTGCGACCTTTGCGTCGCAGGCAACTGCTCGAACCACTCGGCCACCACGGCTTCTTACCTCCAGGCACCTCTGATTAGGCTGTCGAAGGTATAGACCACCGGGAATTGAACCTACAATCTTGATTTTGTAAGTGATTAGTTATACCACTCGATCAACACGAACCGAAATAAATGGCGAGGTTAAAAAATGAATAAGAATATATTCCATTCATTAACGATCTAAGTAAAAATAGCTCATCTTTTTTTTAGTACATATTTCAAAGAACCAAAGCTTCATAAATAATTTTCACTTAAGTCCCTATTATATTTTTGGCTTCACAATAAGTCGCCTAAGGCCCGACGTGCCTAGGCGCCCGTTTCAGTTCATTCATAATTATTACAGGAAGATGCTTTTTGTATATTTTCACCTGACAAAATTTACTGCTAAGCTGAACTAGACCTTAACTTTATACGCATAAGAGGGTAAATTGATGTGAAAGACAGTCCCGAGGGAACCGAAATTGTGAACAAAGGACCGATTGGCACAAAGGTTCTATTACAGAAGTATATTTGTATTGTAAGTATTTAATAGGATACAAGTTATTTGTATTATTTGATTTTGAACCTAATGTCTGCCAGATCACATTTGATAATAACCTCTAAAGGTATTCTAAAAACATGATTAAAGAGCATAGAACCCAATTTAAAAATTTGAAAATGTAACCGTTACCCATAAAACAAAATTTTGAAAATAGAACTGGTCCTCTATTAAGGCTCCTGATTGGACGAAGTGTGCATAATATAAATAAACTCACACGGCATGCACAGTATACATATAAGCTATTTATACTGTGTGACATGTTTGGGCAATGTTGAGACATGTTAAGTAAGAGCGTCACAAAAATTTGAATATCGAACTGGGACTCAGACCTGACCTGACCCAACCTTTATAAAGGTATTTATATAATTTGACTACTATTTTTTTTATTATTCGTAGGTCATGCGGAACGTTTTGTGTGTTTCGAATTAAGAACGCGTTTGAATTAGTTTTTTTTATTTTGCGCTATACAAGCTGCAAGAGTCCTAACTAATTATTTACCTTAGTTTAATAAAATCCATACGAGTTATAGTTTGATGAAGTAGGTAGAAAGAAAAATTAAAAGTGACAGTTCTACTTTATGTCTTTATTATATGTTATATATATCACGCCGAGTCCTTAACGGAGTAGGCAAAGTAGAACGCCAGTTCTCCCTAGACTTACCTACATACCTCTTCCGTTGGCTTCGTCCACATTCATCAGTCTCGAAATCGGCGAGTATCTTCATGCATACTCTCCGATTTCGAGTACTCATGACGTTCACATCATGTCTTTATTTAAATTAATTTATTGTGTTCACTCCTAAGTGTTGTCGAAGGGGTAAGAGAGGTAGGGCATAACGGGTTTCCCGTTCGTATATGGAGCTGCCCGACTGGGGCAGGACCTCCACCTTATAGAAGTCCGTAGCCAAATAACACAATTGTTTGTGTTGTGTTCCTACGCGGTGAAAAAGGTTTCCAGTAATGAGCACCTTGGGGAGGGGGGCGGATTGTTACGTTGTGTTGGAAGCAGAGGGATTAGACCCTTTATGCTGCCAACACAGTATAGCTCTCCGAACACAGAGTGGCAACGCGCAAGTGATGCTTCGGTATCGTGAGCGTAAATAGGCTGCGGTAACCGTTTCCATTAGGTGGGCCGTATGCTTGCTTGCCACTCGTGTTGTATAAAAAAAAGGGGTAAGCAGCAATTATTAAATCTAAATGATGATTAAATCTCATCAAGTCCTGAATTTACATACGTCTTGATAATTTTCCGCAGATTTTTGGTATAAAGTATTTTCATGCCTTTGCCTCAACTATAATGTTCTCAGATACCTTTGTGTATGTTCAACTAGTTGGTGCAGAATAAAGTATTTATATTCATTGTGCATACAGACTAAGTACTAACAGACTAATGTCCAAATCAATAAACTGAAAAGTATGTTAGTATGATTGAGATAAAATAAAATGCCATGAGAAATACATACTGCAAGAGTTTTCTTACCGTGGATTTTACCTCTTTGTTAAAAGCAAACCTTCCCGTTAATAATGTCAGAGGCACTTTGTAAATCGACCTTGTCAAATTATTATTTCCATTTTCAAACGAAAGTAAAAAATTACATCTAATTTCAAAATTAGAACAAAATTATTCAATGGAACGGCATATAATTTGTTATACAGGAAACTGCGTTCCAGGCGGGTGCGTTTGAAATGGCTGCGTCTACATAAGGACGAGGCAAAATTGTATGTGACGGCCGCGCGGGTCAAAATTGTTCCACACGAACAAATCTTTGAACTAAATAAAACTATTTTATTAGGTGTGCGGTCGAAGTGGACGAACATATACATATTGTGGTTCATAACCCATATGATTGGTGACAAACGATGATAATAATATGGATGAGCCGTTTTACTACAAAAAATAAAGGATGCTGTCCACTGACCACTTTATTTCAAATTTAATTAAAAAAGACGAATTTTTGTGAGGATATTTTAAACTTAATCACGCCAGAACGGATGAAATTTGATTACGGTATGTATTAATATTTAATACATACAAATCTACCAATAAAATTAAATATTACGCTGTAATCGCGGGGCACAGCTAGTATTGGAATAATTGTTTGTGATTTTCTTTAAAGTTGTGTGACCAATAAGGGACAAATAATTATTTTAATATAATAAAACTATGGAATTAATGAAGCACGATTTTTGTCTTATTTTCTCAGTGTCTAAAGATGCTCACAACGAATACATTGCTGCCTACTTACTAGCATTAGAGAGCTGCAGGTATTTGTAATAATACTGCCATGTACCAACGCAACCTCTTATCAAAAAACCACCAATACCAAATAAATAAATTTATATATTTATACAAATGGCACATCCCCGCTTGTCCAACCTATAAAGTTGGTAGTTCAAGTTCATTGCTACTCGACTATAATAAGGATGCCACACAAGCGAGGTACACACTGACCTCCACGTATTATTCAAATGTGCACCTTCGTGCCTTTATCATTAGAGTTACTTTTAACTTAAACCTAGTTCGTCTTATGTAAGGTTCAATGACCAGAGCACATTTTACGTTCTAGTAAGCAAACTGAGATCATTAAAATAATAACAATAGCACCGATCCTTAACTACGCAGACACGATAGATACCCATTTGGGTGTTAAAATATGCTATAATAAATAAAACTCGCCCAGGACAAAATTATAATCGTAATTTAGAGAGAATAATTCGGTAGGAAAACAAAATAATCAGTATGTTTAATTGTACTAAAGAAAAGTTGATATTTTCTTTTGCTGTTGTCGAGTCAGGCACGACATACGCCTTTGAATTTCCTCTCATACATATGATGCAGGTTTCCTACTATAAGGTTGTGGTGTGAAAAATAAGTGTTTTAAAAGTTAAAAATCTATCTATACAATACATACATACATACATATCATCACGCCAAGTCCCTAACGGGGTAGGCAGAGAGTATAGAGCGCCAGTTCTCTCTAGACTTGCATACCTCTTTCGATTCGTCCACATTCATCAGTCTCTTCATACATGCTCGTCGGTTTCGAGTACTCTTAACGTTCCCGTCCTTCAGAGTCCGATACAATATACAATACAAATAAATAAAATAGGAGTGTCTGTTTGTAATATTAAAATAAGCGCTTTTTACTAAATGCATATGGATGTATACACGGTACATACAAATAATTTTTTTTAATTTTTTTGTCTGTCTATTCGTCTGTCCGTCTGTTCGTTTCGGCTAATCTCTGAAACGGCTGGACCGATTTTGACGGGACTTTCACTGACTACTGAGTAGCTTAAGCTACTTTTAATTTAGAAACAGATTACTTTTTTTATTATGAAATACCACGCGGGCGTAGTCGGCACAGCTATTAAATATATAAAAAATAAATTTTGCATGCAACTCCAACAGAGACAGCCCTGTCATACATTCTAGCTATTAATGAGAAAAATACCAAACGAGATACCGAGTTCCAAATACATTCCTTTGATAATACAGAAGAGTACGCAGTTGGCTTCGTTTTGATCATTCTGTTGCGTATTCAATAAAAACCTGAATAAATACAAGCGCAGGTAGAGGAAAGGAGATTTTCCCAAATTGTCTCGTTATAATATCGTTTACGTAAAGCGTGGGAATTACTTTGGTAAAGTCTGAATTTACTTGTATATTCACGCCTTCAAGGTCTTAGATGAGTTGTACACCCTATTTTAGACAGGTGAGTCTGTCGCCGTCACTCGAACACGATTTTATTACGACTTTGCGTATGAAAGTAAATATAATACATATGTAATATGTAAATATAATACATTTTTGTATAACACTCAAAATCAATCAATCAAATCAATATCACTATAAGCATTATCACTCACGTATATTTTATATACAGCCGTATCAGTACTGGTGTTTGGCCGAGGATTAGATATCTGGAAGGGCATATACCGGATATCAAGGAACAGGAAACTGGGCTTTGAACTGCGGTGCAGAGAGCAAGGGGAAACTACTGCACTAAGTTCCCACCTCATGTCACTGATGCAAATGGAAATGGAGGGGACTGCGTCAGACACGCCGACAAGAGCCTAGATGATGATATTTTATATGATTTGATAGTAAAATATCTTCGAACATGGCTCCACCGAAAAATAGGCAGTGGTGTATACATAGTAGCCACACACCCACTTTCCCTAGAGATGTATTTTAGATGCTAACGTTACTCAAGCACTTTCTTCTCAAACATATGCATGTATCCTTTCGATGTTTTCCTCCATCGTGAACCCCGTGGCGTGACTAAGTTCGGAAAAACTCATAGGTACAGTCGGGATGCGAACTACTACTCGATCGAACCACTCGGCCACCACGGCTCTGATTTACTAACTCCTATATAAATTGAACTCATCCTGTATATGAATAAACAATGATACAATATTTTACTATGCCACCGATTACGCTGAGTTCGCATACAAAGCGAGGTAAAACGACAATTATAGTCCAGTCGCTTTATTGTCAAAGTAAAATCGGAAAACGAGGTGCTTTACGAAACTTATTTATTAACTTCACAGCGGAGATAAGTATTAATAAAATGCGAATGTCTGTTATTGTGTCCCAGGACAAAGGAGATTTGTTGTGAGAGATTTTTTAATTTTATGACGCCGCACAATAAAGATTTCCAACTGGGAAAATTAATCGAACGCTGTACTAGCTACTGTCTCCCTTTATATTTTATTATAATACAATGGGGCCATGTCGACCTTGATGGGCAGTAAAAGTCTGAGCAAGAATGCTCGAGTTGCTGTCCACAACGCGATATTGGTACCTACCTTATTGTATGGCAGCGAATCCTGGGTATGTCAGAGGAAGTATGAAAATAGCTTGAATGCAGTCGAGATGCGATCTCTTCGAAAATGTGCGGCGTAACGATATTAGATCGAATCCGCAATGAAGAGATTCGCAAATCAACTGGCGTGAATGAGGGCGTGATTGTAAAGATGAAGAAAGGCATGTTACGTTTGTTTGGACACATAGAAAGGATGAGTGAAGAAAGATTGACGAAACAGATATACAAAGCAAAAGTGTGTGCAAGAAGAGGCAGAGGATGGCCACGTTCCAACTACCTGGATCAAATAGATCGGATTCTGAAGGACGGGAACGTTAAGAGTATTCGAAACTGACGAGCATGTATGAAGAGACTGATGATTATGGATGAAGCGAAAGAGGTATGTAAGTCTAGAGAGAACTGGCGCTCTATACTCTCTGCCTACCCCGTTAGGGACTTGGCGTGATGATATGTATGTATGTATGTATATATAATACAGGTTTGCTGGCTTGATGACAGATGAGGCTGGTTTAAAGATATCTAGTCTTTTGAGCTCAGAAAATATGGAAATGGCATAAAAATGAGCATATGTGTGTGAGACTAAGAAAGTATAAGTTCATAGTTATAAGGTATGTATATGTATTATTAAAGCCCATTTGCAGATGAATAAATTCGGTTAGAATCAACAAAATCAATAAATTCAATCCTTATTCATTGGTTACAAGAACTAACTTTTGTATAAGATAAATCAATTTTATATCTGAGAAAGAATGCCTTTTTAAAATATATTTCCGTCCGGGTGCGCAAGTAGTTGAAGGAAAAGTACAACAGCTTACTGGCTTGCAAAACAAACAAAGTAGCCACTGTTTTGAAAAGTTAAATCCTCAGAAACATTGCTGCAGCCGGGCGGCCAAAGAGACTGCAGGATTGGGGTGGGGTGCTAGTTTGAGCGGCAATTTATTTATCAGTAGTAGTAGTATTTTGTTTCCAGACGCCGGGGATTCCGCAAATAGCCGCTTTTGTACAATAAAACGTACTACAATACTTTAATCCATTTTGCCGCAACCAATAATTTTGACGAGCAATGTGCTCCTCAAAATTAAAAAAAGGTATATTTTTCTGTCTATACATTCTGCCATATTTTTTTTTTATAATAATGAAAAAAAATTGTATATAAATAAATAAATATCCTCACGCCTTCCCACAAGGGTCCCCGAAGGGGTAGGCAGAGGTGTATGGGTAATACCCACACACCCACTTTCCGCCAGAGGTATATTAGGTGCCAACGTGACAGATGGCGAGTCCATCGCCGTTACTAAAGCACGACTATACATACGCCTTTGAATTTCTTCTCAGATATGCAGGTTTCCTCACGATGTTTTCCTTCACCGTAAAGCTCGTGGTGTGACTAATCACTGTACTTAAATTCAGAAAAACTCATTGGTACAGTCGGGATTCGAACTTGCGACCTTTGCGTCGCAGGCAACTGCTCGAACCACTCGGCCACCACGGCTTTTGATGAAAAAAAATTGGTTTCAACAAAACTTATATTATGAATTCGTATAAGATAACTAAATTTATTCCCTGACGTGTTGCTTTCATAACGTTTGTCGACGTCACCCAGAACATGATGGATATAATTTAATGAGCAGGGGATAATTTGAGCAAAACTAGCTTCACAATATTCTGTAAGTACAAACAATGACGGTGAAACAACACTCCCATATGCACCGGATACATTAAACTGACAGATGTCAATGTCAAAATAACCGACCTAAACGTCAAAATTACTTAAACCAGTCATCCCTTGAACAGAAAAGTACTACAATCACTTTGTAAGCGACAAAAGGATGACACGCTTTTTATTAACGACATAATTAAGGGCTGCGGAACACGCACTTTATTTCAACACCCGCCATCAATTAGGCCCGACCCCTCATCTGCACGCAAAGCTTATCCACAAAGGAACATCTTTTACCTATTACAGTATATTTGATGAGATGAGAGCTGCATTGCAAAGCGGGTGAAATTTGCTTTAGCCTAGGAAATACGGTAGTCTGGCTCTAGATTAGGTTTTGCTTTATGCTTCAGATGAGATTCTGTTACAAGTGATTACTTATTTTTCTTCAGGTAATTTACTTCAGATATTAAAAACACTGTAGAAGCCGTGGTGGCCGAGTGGTTTGAGCAGCTGCCTGCGACGCAAAGGTCGCAAGTTCGAATCCCGATTGTACCAATGAGTTTTTCTGAACTTAAGTACAGTGATTAGTCATACCACGAGCTTTACGGTGAAGGAAAACATCGAGAGGAAACCTGCATACGTCTGAGAAGAAATTCAAAGGCGTATGTATAGTCGTGCTTGAGTAACGGCGATCGCCATTTGTCACGTTGGCACCTAATATACCTCTGGCGGAAAGTGGGTGTGTGGGTATTACCGATACACCTCTGCCTACCCCTTCGGGGACCCTTGTGGGAAGGCGTGAGGATATATTATATATATATAAAAACACTGTTTTGAAGTGGTTTAATATTGCAAGTTCGTACCCCAGCGGTCTGTAGCAAAGACTTCATTTGACACTGCTACACTGATTTATCACATCACTTTACGGAGAAGGAAATCATCGTGAAGAAACATGTATAAAGTAAAGTAGACTTTAGAGAACAGAATTTTAAGATTTACCCCTCTGACCAACAGACCCGACACTGATCCTATCGCCAACATAACTTTAAGAGCTGGGATTTTGTCGGCGACTCTGATGTATTTCCTACCATTTGTCCAGCGCAATGTCTTTGACTTCCCTATACGTCACGAGCAAGTCACGAGTCACACTTTTTCCTTGATCCGACTTATGGCTGTTAATCTTGGTCTTTCTTTTTATCTTTCCTTTCAAGTTATTATTAAAGTAAAATTGAAAATAATTTCTATTCATTGACGTTATTGAAGTGAACATATATTATATAATTACGAAGTCGTCTTTATGACGTGGGTGAAGACCTTTTTGCTTGCTTCATAGTGCGCATCTGTTGACGTATGCGCAGGCGCAGGTAGGAGTTTATCAAATCGATTTCATAACGTCACACAAATTACACGACACGCTTTACAGGACAATTGATTTCACAGTGAATTACGCAAGATTTACGTAGGTTAGAAATTGATGATTTGTTACTAATTAGAGAAGTAATACTGTTTACATTAGTGGCGTAATAATGACGTCCGTTGAAAATAATGTACCCTAGAATTTATTCTTTATACCCCAAAGGTGGCTAGCAAGCATGCGGTCCGCCTGATGGTAAGCGGTTACCACCGCATATGGACGCTTGCAATACCAGGGGGTATCGCTCGCGCGCTGTCCACCCTGCAGGAAATCTTTTCACATTCGTTTGAAGTACTCCATGCTGTACTCTCTAGGGAAAACCTCAACGGATTTTGATTTCATAGCTTGAGCAATTGCGACGGAAACTTGTTTGAAACCGCTCAACCATCGGATTATATTTTGAAGCATGGTTTAATGACTAATCAGTTTTTTCATTTGCTTTTACTTTATAATTGTTTCTTTTTTATATACACAACTAGAGTGGCCAACAAGCATACGGGCCCACCTGAGGGAAAACGGTTAACGCAGCCTATTTACGCTTGCAATATCGAAGTATCACTTGCGCGTTGCCACTCTGTGTTTGGAGAGTTATGCTGTGTTGGCCGCACAATGGGACTAATCCCTCCGCTGCCAACACAATATAACAATCCTCCCCCTCCCCAAGGAGCTCATTACTGGAAACCTTATTCACCGCGTAGAAACACAGCACAAAAAAGGTGGAGGTCCTGCCTCAGTCGGGCAGCTCCAAATTCGAACGGGAAACCCGTTATGCCCTACCTCTCTTTAAGTGAAAACCGTTTTGCTTAATTAATAATAATTAAGGAATCGATTTAGAAAATTTTTATACAGCCTTACTATTATCACTATAGCTACCCTAAAGTCCTCGGTCGCAAATTATTTGCAAAATAAAAACGTTGTGAAAATTTTTCAGTTTCAACTCTTTATTGAGCTGAAACAGTATACTCACGAAAGAGCATTGAATATTCCGAGTGCGGAATATAAAAACCTATAAAGACACTCGGGCCGTGAAAGTTTCAGTAGCTCTGATACCTGAAAATAGGAATAATGAATTCACGCGCAAGTCTAGTTCAAACAAAGTTTTGGTTGTATAATGTTCGCGGTACAGTTGGCCGTAATATTACTACGGTCACGACATTGCCTGCAGGGTACATTTATTATTCATTTTCTTTGTAGTTCTTATAGCTGAGTGGTTAATCCGGACTGAGAAGTTTAAGGTCCCGGATTCAATCTCCTTTGAGGGCTGATATTTCTGAGATGGACTCGAATAATTCTAGACGAATTGAACTATGTGCCATGGTACATGCTAAATGTACACTAGCCGTATTCTACTACTTAATTGGGAATGACAAGTTTTACTTCCGTGCTTGTGACAAAACAATACATACACTCACGCACACACACTAAATTAATATGTAGTCGTACCCTTCAATGTGTAATTTCTTGTACTTTGCCTTATAGGACAGGCGTTAGTAGTTTGCTGGATCGGTTAAAACTTAGTACCTGGATGACCGAGCTTAGCTCGGTAAATATAATATAAAATATTATTTCGTAGGAATTACAGACTTATGAAATATGAATAATATTTTTAATGTTACTAATATAATAATGAAAAAATGTGAACTTTTAATTTAAATAAAAAATCACGAGTTAATCGGTTAAGAAATTAAAAACATATGCCAAAATAAAGAATCATCTATCTAAACATATAATAAAAATGTAACGGATTGCTGTCTGTACATGGAAGATGTAAGAGAAAAAATATGATTGGGAGCTTTATCAACGCAAACAGCACCCAAAACACTGATTGTTAGAATTTTTGTCTGTGCGTGTGTGCACACTAACCTCAGAAACGGCTTATCCGATTTAGATGTAGTTTGTAAAACTGTAACGGATCACTGTCTGTACATGGTAGATGTATGAGAAAAAATATGATTGGGCCCTTTATCAACGTAAACACACGTTGTGCCATACTCTGCCACAAATCTTGTAGACGTCGATTCCGTTGTTCGTCATTAGAAGTAGCTACACGTTGTGCCGCAAGCTGCCGCCAATCTTGCGGACATCGCTCCTGTTCTTCAACATTTTCAGTAGCTACACGTTCTGCCGCACGCTGCCGCAAATCTTGTAGACATCGCTCCTGTTGTTCGTCATTTTCAGTAGCTATACGTTGTGTTATACGCTGCGGGAAATCTTACAGACGTCCCTCGCTGTTCGTTATTTTCAGTAGCTACACGTTGTGCCGCACGCTGCCGCAAATCTTGTAGACATCGCTCCTGTTGTTCGTCATTTTCAGTAGCTATACGTTGTGCTGCTCGCTGACGCAAATCTTGTAGACGTCGTTCCCGTTGTTCGTCATTTTCAGTAGCTACACGTTGTGCTGCACGCTGCCGGAAATCTTACAGACGTCGCTCTCGTTGTCCGTCATATTCAGTAGCTACACGTTGTGCCGCACGCTGCCGCAAATCTTGTAGACATCGCTCCTGTTGTTCGTCATTTTCAGTAGCTATACGTTGTGCTGCTCGCTGCCGCAAATCTTGTAGATGTCGTTCCCGTTGTTCGTCATTTTCAGTAGCTACACGTTGTGCTGCACGCTGCCGGAAATCTTATAGACGTCGCCCTCGTTTTCCGTTATTTTCAGTAGCTACACGTTGTGCTGCTCGCTGCCGCAAATCTTGTAGACGTCGTTTCCGTTGTTCGTAATGTTCAGTAGCTACACGTTGTGCTGCTCGCTGCCGCAAATCTTGCAGACATTGCTCCCGTGGTTCGTAATGTTCATTAGCTATACGTTGTGCTGCTCGCTGCCGCAAATCTTGCAGTCATCCTTCCCGTTGTTCGTAATGTTCAGTAGCTACACGTTGTGCTGCACGCTGCCGCAAATCTTGTAAACGTCGTTCCTGTTGTTCGTAATGCTTAGTAACTACACGTTGTGCTGCTCGCTGCCGCAAATCTTGTAAACGTCGTTCCTGTTGTTCGTAATGTTCAGTAGCTACACGTTGTGCTGCTCGCTGCCGCAAATCTTGCAGTCATCGCTCCCGTTGTTCGTAATGTTCAGTAGCGACACGTTGTGCTGCACGCTGCCGCAAATCTTGTAAACGTCGTTCCTTTTGTTCGTAATGTTCAGTAGCTACACGTTGTGCTGCACGCTGCCGGATATCTTACAGACGTCGCTCTCGTTGTTCGTAATTTTCAGTAGCTACACGTTGTGCTGCACGTTGCCGGAAATCTTGTAGACATTGTTCCCGCTGTTCGTAATGTTCAGTAGCTACACGCTGTGCTGCACGCTGCCGGAAATCTTGTAGAAGTCGTTCCCGTTGTTCGTACTTTTCAGTAGCTACACGTTGTGCTGCACGTTGCCGGAAATCTTACGGACGTCGCTCTCGTTGTTCGTAATTTTCAGTAGCTACACGTTGTGCTGCTCTCTGCCAGAAATCTTATAGAAGACGTTTCCGTTGTTTGTAATGTTCAGTAGCTATACGTTGTGCTGCTCGCTGCTACAAATCCTGTAGACATCGCTCCCGTTGTTCATGATTTTCAGTAGCTACCCGTAATGCTGCACGCTGCCGGAAATCTTACAGATATCGCTCTCGTTGTCCGCTCTTTTCATTAGCTACACGTTTTGCTAATCGCTGCCGCAAATATTGTGGACGTCGATCCCTCTGTTGGTCATATTCAGCGGCCACAAAGAATCCCTCGTGAAACATCTAAGACCTTTCTGCTCGTATAATGTTAGTCAAGTTTTGCAAGACTTGTGGGACGAGCGGAAGACTGATTATTTTCATTGATTTGTTGAAATGAGTCTTGTTGGTCGATCACTATTTTCTTGAAGGTGTTCTTGAGATGAGTCTTCTTCTTCTTTTAGGCATTTTGTCATGTAAGTAAACAATTGATTTTATATATAATACATCTACGATAACGTAACGTCAAACCAAAAACTCATTGGCTTAAAAGTTTGTTGCTTAGCAACGCTTTATTGTTGCTGTGTCGGTAAAGCAGTAGCGAAATTCAAATTCTAATGAAATTGTAGGAGATTTTCATTGCCTAAAAACACGGATAAAACAACTTTTTTTTTAAATGAAACCTAGCTAGATCAATTTATTGCCCCCGAAATCCCCCCCGTACCAAATTTCATGAAAATCGTTGGAGCCGTTGCCGAGATTCAGATTATATATATATATAAATAAATATATAAATATACAAGAATTGCTCGTTTAAAGGTATTAGATTTAAAAGTTTTTTGTAAAACACGTTTGTTTTCCACTAACAAAACAAATGCTTTACAAACGTTTTTAAAATTATCACGCGCGCTTGTGAGTATTCTACTAATAGCAAATGCTTATCCGCAAGATGTCATAATAAATAAAATAATCAAATCAAACCACAATAAACACATCGACAGTAGACCACATGTCGTGTTTCGACACAGTACCCCCACTGAGCCAAAGGGCGCGCCATACTGGCGCCACGCTTGTTCGTTGCACAGCTGTTGCTTTTCGCAATTAAAGTTTTATTAATAAACTGAAGCATTTAATGTTCTATTATTAAACCAACGTTCCGCTCGCGACTTTTCCTGCGCTATTCAGTGAATAATTGCCTTCAAAACGTGCAATTACAGTATCCGTGGGAACTTTACTGTACGCTGTGTCAGGATTCAAGGAGTCAGCCAGACAAAGTGGCAACACTAAAAAAATATTATACTAAATAGGGAGGCTTTGGAATCACGCGGTAAATAGAAAGACTAGTAGGGTTTATATAATCGTAAATGAAACGTTTCGTACCCACCGAAACTTGCATCGCTTTAACAATAACAGATAACAAGATTGTAACTGCGTCTATGTAACTACTTTAAGGTTGCCTGACATCTGTCAAAAATTTGAACCAAATAATAAAACGGTGACCCATCGGAAGTTCACATCTACCACTAAGACACATCTGCTTATGACAGTTAACTAAAGAGTGATCTGTCACTAGCCTATGTATATCGCATTCGGACTATGATGAAAATAATATCCATCTTTAAGCTTATATCAGATCATTGATAAAGTTATAAGGTGGAAGAAATTGCTCCTTTTAATTTCGTTTACTTGCTTGCTAAGTGATAAACTAAATTATTAGATTACACATAAAACCATAAGGTATAAATACTTGAAACCAGCGTGCATGTATGAAGAGTGATGAAGCGCAAGAGATAAGGTAGTCTTGAGAGAGAGAGCTGGCGCTTTTCTCTCCCTGCTTACTCCGCAGGGGACTTGGTGTGAAGATATAATAATCTACAGGCATACATGTAGACATTTTCCGGAAACACATTATTTAGATGCTGTGGCAGATGGTGAGCCAATCTCTGTTTCTTTGGCATTGTACCTTACTTGCAAGTCTTACAACTATGTATTATATAATATTATAATTGCGAAAGTTTGTGAGGATGATTGTTCATCTTTCATGAAAAAGCTACTGAACAGAATTGGATAAAATTTGGCACAAGGAGAAGGATCGCATTGGACACAAAATATATATTTTTTATACCACTAGGCTCGTATGACCTCCACTAATGAACTCCTCTAAAATGAAATATATCCTTACGCCTTTGTTGCTTCTGAGACATGTAGGTTTCCTCTCGAAGTTTTCCTTCACCGCAAAGCTCGTGGTGTGACTAATCACTGTGTTTAGTTAAAAAAACTCATTGGTACAGTCGGGATTTGAACTTGCGATCTTTATGTCGCAGGCAACTACTCCAACCACTGGGCCACCAC